>BLFK01000118.1:976278-982046 GCA_014634185.1 Astreopora myriophthalma | reverse complement strand
GGGCCCAGTTGTTCAAAGCCCGATTAAGCTAACCCTGGGTTAGAGTGAACTTTGATTCGAGTTTCTTTACAGATTCACAAAGATTTTCCCGAAAGATTTTTGCTCGTCACTTGTGACTTACACTTTTCTTCCGCTTCGGTCTAAAACCGCTTTTTGAAAGTGTTTTAAGAGGGCGAAATTAAAACGTCGGTTAATTTTTAATCGGGGGTTAGCGTTAATCGGCCTTCGAACAACCGGGCCCGGAGTCTCAACTTTGATCTCTCTTTGCCAAGGTGGCTTTGGTGGATGTTAGTGACCGTCCGCCGAAACCACCTTAGTAGATCTTGTACCGACATCATGTAAACAGCGAACGAGCTTTCTTTTCGCTATGTGATTAGACTTGCGGCAGACAGGAACGGGTAGCGCATGCGTTACTTTTGCCGTCTAGCTACGAGGTGAAGGAGAAACCTATGTTATGTAAACTGGGTATGAGATCAGCGCGTCATACCGGAGTGAATTTCGTTCCCTGTGAGTTTTCACATGTAAACAACCCTTAATGTGCTTGGTACGAGCAAACAAGGCAAGTGTAAGCAAGTTATCACAAGCTTAGACATGCATGACACCTTTCTTGTTTGCGATTGGTCAGTTCCTTGGTGAATGCTTTTGTAAATACATTTTACTCGCTGAGGAACAAGAGCAAGGCGAGCAAGGTTGAGTGGTCTAATGTAGATGACGCATTACCTAAACCCAAACGCCTTCACTTATAAAAAGACGACGCAGGCAGTTTGTAACTTGCTCCAGCACAACTGTGCGAACATGAAGGATTTCAAAGTCAACGTGATTGCAGCAAACACGTCTACAAGAAGCACTCTTTTGGACGAACGATCCGAAGACTTGGAAATTGCCACAAACTCGGCTTCAGAAGTATCAAAGAAATCGTCGACGGCATACATCCTCAAAACAAGGCGCAAGATCGATGCTTGCTTGTTTGCTTACCTTCTAGGCAAATTGGTTGACTGGAAGTGGCTGCGGTTACAAGAAAGATCGTCCCGCTCAGAAGATTGTTCATAGATGCTTTAAGTTCTTTCTTTCTTTTTTAATTTTTATTTTCAAACCAAACACGTAATTACAATTATATACAATTCTTTTTCTGAAACATACAGGGACTCTTTCTGAAGCATACAAGGACACAGAGACAACATAAAGTAAAGCAAATTGAATTTTTTTGTTACAGCGGACAACTATCACAGCTTTATTTTCCCTCGGATGTTGAAGCAGCCTATGTAGCTAGTGTAATAATAGTCTCAGGTTATCTAGCAGAGCGCGAGTGCGCTACTAATTAGGGAGACTACAAATCAACTGAAATCAGAACAAATCAAATCAAATGTTGGTTTTTGTGGAGAGGGGAAAACCGGAGAACCCGGAGGAAAACCTCTCGAAGCAGAGTAGAGAAACCAACAAACTCAGCCCACATATGACGCCGAGACCGGGAATCGAACCCGGGCCACATTGGTGGAAGGCGAGCGCTCTCACCAATGCGCCAACCCTGCTACCCTCCCCTGTTTGTCTCCAAACATTCACCCATCCCACCATGAGAACACAATATCGGGAACTTCATCCACGGCTCTTTGCGAAACAGTGTGTGGGTTCTTCAACGTCCCACAAACTTATTTGCGAACAAGGGTTGTGAGACGGGGCTTATGGTTTATCCCCCTCATCCGAGAAGTCTAGAAAGCCTAACCATTTGCAGTTGTCTAAGCAAATGCAGCACATTCTCAGTCATTTAAGTCCCTAAGTGTTGATGCGGCCGAGGTTCGACGGCTATAGACCTCGCACACCATTTGAAGTGTAGCATAACCGGTATGATACCAATACAGATAGGTGCACTATGACAGCCGCGTACTGATCATTAAAGCCTTAGAAATGCTTGACACATAGCACAGCATTGTGCCATAATAACGCAAAAAAGTCAATGCACTGTACATCAATCATTTGAAAACCACCCTATGCTTAATGCTGGTATTTTTCTTCGTCAACAGTTGAACCGTTCATCATGGAGATGTCCAACAAGTCTGTTTCAGCCGTTTACATATCAACGTGTTGCCATCCGTCAGCCACCATAATTGCAGTTGATCTTTTTGGTAACACAGGTTCCTGTGACATAACCACAGTAACACCAGTGATCAAGATTAAAGCTTATACTATGTCGACTGAACTGAACCTTGACCTATCAAAGACATCTAAAGTTCAATTTTCTATGACAAATATAGGGACCAAAGGACATTTCACGCTTCAGGTATCAGATAATAAACATTTCACAGGTTATATTTCACCTCTGAATGTTAAGTTGGATCATAAAGAAGTAGCGAGAGGTGAATTGGTCCTGACAGGATTGAAAGAGACTGGGATCGAGAAGACCAGCCTTGAACTGAAGGCAGTACCACGACCAAAAACAGCCAACATTTCACACGTCAAGTTATTTGAAATCAGGGTAACTGTCGGGGCAATTGAAAAGACACTGGGATGGAATATAACCGCAGATCTGAACACTGAACTTGTTATCCTTCAGTATGGCATTAAGAAAAACCCTCATCTTACTCTGACAAACAATGGTATTGCTGGCACATTTGAATTGAAGGTGAGAAAAGAATAAATAGTTTAAAAATAGAAAGAGGTTACATCGAAACAAAATGAACTCTAACTACTATACTGAGCTGCGAAGCTTAAGAGGGCCTCTTCTGACAGCTGCCGTGTTCTTTGGGTGCATTCTATTGGGACTAATCCGGAGTAAGAACCGAGGTTGTGTCGATAAATATAGCAGTTTCCCACTAAATAAGGACAGCTATCTAAGGACTAAGATTAAGTTAAATTACTTTTATGTAAAGGGCGTTTCAAAAGTTCGTGTCCTTTTTGAACAGTGAAAAAATGTATTGCTTTCCAAACTGGCGGGTCTGTGGATCCTTGCAAGTTAATAATCAACATTTGCACTTTCAGCACAGTAGCCTGAACGTCCTCTAAAAATCAAGTAATTGCTCTAAAAATATGGCTTCCAAAATGTGAAAATAAGTCATGATAGTCTTGTAGAAAAAGGGCACGAACTTTTGAAACACCCTGTATAGATGAATCCCTAATCAGATGATAAAGCTCAATGTCTCTAAAACCAATCTTAGAGATCGTATAAAACCTGTTTATAGCATAAAATCATCTTAATTGCTTGATAAGATGCACGTTCATAGCAAGAATAGCAAAGCGTCCAATCACTCCCGGGATTTCCTTGATGTAATTTGATAGTCCGGGTGAGCGTAGCTTTGAGAAGGACTGTTGAACATTGTCGGTGACTGACGTTTCCACAACGTCAGCGGAAGTCATCTTCAGAGTTAATCACTTGACCTTCTCAGGACTACGCTCACCCGGACAATAAAACTACATTAAAGTATGTCACTCCTGGATTCAAAAAATTTTCATTCCCGGGATTTCACTGAGTGCTTCCCAAAACCCGTGGTATTAACTCTAGGGATGTTAAATTGATATTATAACTGAAATTTTATTATATATATATAGCGAGAATTTTATACGATAAACATTGCAAATAGAATCTATATTTGTTATATTTCACATATGAAGAAAGCGATACGTCCAATCAGCTTTGCGTATGGCTAGCCAATCAGAGCGAAGCACTTACATGGCTTCCGAGGCGTGCGGTTTAGAAATCAGCGCCTACTCGAAGTTTGTGTTTCGAAAAGATGGCTTCGGCTTCCCCTTCTGTTCCTATGGAATTACTGTTAGAACTGAAGATTTTATTGAAGAGCAATCAAACAAAAACACTTTGATTAAAACAAATAGGGACGTTAAGGAGGGACATTCAACATTTCGATAAACAGTGCAATTCAGCAGAGTCCTAATTTGTCTTTGCACAGCGCGAAGTGCCGTCAGTGTATGACTGAATCAGACGGTGATTAGGGACAAGCGAAACGGTTTTATTCCTTGTATTTGCGAATTCTCCTGTTGCAAAACTTTGTAACTCGTGAATGAAAAATACGTACGTGGCACCATCTGTGAATTAATCCATATTTATTAAATTCTCAACCTCGGATAATGCAATTCTAGCTTTCTCGTTGGTTCACTGGACCTCGGTTATCAGCCATTATACCTGCGTTTGACCTTATATGGAAATGAATGCAGCAAATGTCGCTCAGCATAAAATTGTTCGCGGGAAGCCAAGTTTCGTCGATAAATGAGAAATAACCAATGAGAAAGCTGGAATTGCATTATCCGAAGGTTGAGAATTTAATAAAACAATTATTCCATTCGCGCTTGTTGGATATGAGACTGGTTATAGCCAACTCCGCGCTGCGCGCGTCGTTGGCTATTTACCATCTCATATCCAACGCGCGCTCATGGAATAATTGTTAAATATTCCTTTTTCGGAATGAACCGAATACACTTTTTTGGGGGGAGGTTTTGGCGCGAAAATCGTGCGGGGCGCCGAAATGTTAGTCTTGTTCGTGTCCAGGCTATTCGAGCGTTAGTTCTCAGGTCACTTCCGCGATGAGCATTCGGTTTATGGAATACGCGTACTTTTAGAAAACCTTATTCCGATTATTCAGTTAATCTTAAACCGGAATAGGAATAAAAAGAATTGTCCCAAAAGAATGCACCCTAAATCAACATTCAAATTTTTCTCAAGACATAAAACAACAGCGGCCGGTTTTACTTAAAAATGCGCAAAAAGTGTGGAAGAGTTCATGAGTTTGAATGCTATAAAAGCCCGTTTTATTTGTTCAGGTCTCCTTTTCACAACTGCTCAAGCTATCATCAAAATTGCAATGGTGATTTCAGTTTCCACCTTTCGTTTGGAATTCATATGATCCATTAAACTATTTCCGCTCACTCTTCGCAACCGAATAACTACTAGTCATTAGTTTCTGTTTTTCTCGACTCGAGGCCAAATGTGTAATCAACTTAATTGGGTAACAATTATGTGCCATTTGGAAGCTATGTTGTAGTTTGTTGTTGTTCTTATTTGTTGTCTGTCCTTACAAAAATGCACTTGTAGGCGGCGGCTTCAGAGTTTGTCCTGGCTCAATTTACATTGAAAACAGTGCATCTCAACGCCGGTGAAAAGATTTCCGTCCCCATGATAATGGTAGCCAAGCGAAATGTCAACATTGAAAAAACCATACTGCTAAGCGCCGTGCCGCGAGACAGTGGAGAAGAAATTGTACTGGTCAATCCAAAAATTAAAATAATCCACAGAGACAAGAGAGACAGAGAAAAGGACGGATTGCCAGCATTGGAGACCTCAGTAACAAGTCGCAAAGTTGCAATTCGACCTGGATCATTGGTAACAGTAAACTTCACTGTGACAAATGTTGGCCGAGATAAACAACTGTTCTTTAAGGTACGACCGCGCTAGGTCAATTAAAATCAGTTATTAGTTACACGTAGTTAAAATGGCTTGTTGAAGGACATTGTGATATGCTTAACACATTCACTGCATGTTTAAACCATATACCGTATCACTTCCTCGCGATTTTATGATATCATGTAAGACATCAAGTTATTGCTGAACAATATGTGGTAATTATCTTTATGTTTTAAGCTGCCGTGGCGACATTGTTGAAGCCCAGTAAGAAGGCCTTTTATTTCCCTCTCTTAAAATGTAAATGGTTCTTCGTATTTAGTGGTCAAACCTGCAGCTAGTAATGGGTATGCGCTTGTGATGGATGTTACCCATGGCTATCGCACTTCAAAATGGCGGCCGCATCCCCGTCAAATTTTCAAGACGA
>BLFK01000118.1:966278-971278 GCA_014634185.1 Astreopora myriophthalma | reverse complement strand
AACAAAAGGGTGTCGGCATTTTTTTCATCACATACTCTCTTCCTGGCGGCTTCGGAACGCAACGCGTTTGCATATTCTTTTCTATTGGGACTTGACAGGTCGATTAAAGGAAAACCAATAGGAATACGGGGAAATGCTCACACCCTTTGAGAGATTGATGTTTTGTGATGAACACTGTGCAGCTACATTTCATCAGAGAATACGTTTGATACCCGATTAATTCGACGGAATGGCGCGCTGTCATTTTACTGTTTACCGGCTTCCTTCGCCTTAGCAGAGGAAAACCAAAATAGCTTATAGTTTTATCGAATTCTGCATTAAATAACCTTTTTATCGATATATATATAGATTGTGGCGGTTTCCTAAAAAACAACGCGCGTACGAATTTTTTTCGGGAAGGCACCTGCGAAGGTTTGGAGTAACTTTTTTTCCATACATTTTCATTGAGAATTCCGACGGTAGAAGTCTGCAACCTCCTGAGGAAAATAAATGTTAGAAAGCAACAGGATTAGATAAAATCCCATCTAAACTTCTAAACGCAGACGCTGATGTTGTTTCCCCATCCCTCATTAAAATTTACGAGCGACCTATCACTACGGGCGTTTTCCCGTCGGAGTGGAAAGTTGCAAGAGTGACCCCCATATTCAAAAAGGGTAAAATGAATAACTCATGCAACTATCGCCCTATTTCCGTAATCCCAACAGAGGCCAAAATCTTTGAAAACATTGTTCACGATCAGCTTTACAATTACTTTAACGAAAACAATCTACTTGCATGCTGTCAGTCGGGTTTTCGGTCACTTCACAGCACACTCACTGCCTTGATTGAGACCACTATTAATATTGACCACGGTTTACTGAACGGTGTTGTGTTTACTGACCTTCAAAAGGCCTTTGACACCACTGACCAAAGCATTTTGGTGCGTAAGCTCTGCAATTATGGAATTGATCAAACTAGTTTAAGCTGGTTTAAATCTTATCTTTCCGATCGCATTCAGAAATGCAGCGTGAATGGCCACTTGTCTAATGCTGCTTCAGTATCTTATGGTGTCCCTCAAGGAAGTAACCACCATTATTTTAAATTTATATTAACGATTTGCCTCAGTTGCTTCCCCGAAAATGTTCGCGGACGACACAAATATTACCTTGGCGGCAGACTCATTGACTGAACTTGAAAACAAAATTAACCAAGATCTTGAAAATCTCAATCGCCGGCTTGTAGCTGAATTCATGGTCATTGGCTCTCATCAACGGATTCGCGCCTCTGGAAACGAACAAATTAACGTAGAAATCAACGGAAAATCTATTACGAGAGTCTATAAAGTTAAATCCCTAGCTTTATTAATTGACGAGCACTTGACCTGGAAAGATCACGTAGATGAAGCAGGTAAGAAAATATCGAAGGCTATTGGAGCTCTTAAACGAGTAAGACCATTTGTATCAGTACAGACCGCTTTCCAAATCTACCACAAGCTTATTCAACCGCATTTTGATTACTGCAGTTCTGTCTGGGACGAATGCAACGCTACTCTGTGCGATAAACTGCAAAAACTGCAGAACAGGGCGGCTAGGGTTATCACTAGGAGTAGTTACGATGTGAGTGCTAACCGTGGAACAGCTTGCCCAACAATTTACGTTCGATCGAATCAGTTGGACCTTTTAAAAAAGACATGAATCGATTTTATGACAATGAGGGTTAGGCTCCCACACGGCAACCTTGTAAAACAGTATTCTTATTACTATAACTACGTACTGAATTTTATTGCACTATAGCTATTGCATTCTTACTGAAGGTTTTACCGGGTCTAAATAGAGCATGCATGCATGTATTAACATGAATTATTATGCAT
Organism: Astreopora myriophthalma; assembly: GCA_014634185.1. Classification (NCBI taxonomy): domain Eukaryota; kingdom Metazoa; phylum Cnidaria; class Anthozoa; order Scleractinia; family Acroporidae; genus Astreopora; species Astreopora myriophthalma. Next base: position 969,429 of record BLFK01000118.1, on the reverse strand, counting down.
GTATTAACATGAAGCTATGATCCCCGCAGTAATGGACGTAATTTTAGCAATAGACCTCTTTAGCTTGTACATTTTGTTTTCCCATTTCAGACCACGTGGTATTCTCAGGGGATTTTTGTTTTTGTATTTTCAAACTTATGCGTACATATACACGTACATAAAAAGACATTTTAAAGAAACTGTTCCCTAGAGTATCATCACGTTGTCTGAAATGGGAAAACAAAATGTACAAGCTAAAGAGGTCTGTTGCGTAGAGAAGCCTGAGAAAAAATCAGGACTTCAAGGGGGTTTGAACACGTGACCTCGCGATGCCGGTGCGACGCTCTAACCAACTGAGCTATGAAGCCACTGATGTTGGGAGCAGGTCATTTGTGGGTTCAAATGTTCCAGTGATGAATGAATGAACGGACGAATTGATGTATCATATATCATTTCATCCGTTCATTCATTCATCATGGGAACATTTACAATACATTACGAAATCTATACGCTAGAAGAACAATAAACTTGCAAGATTTTTATTATTTTTTTTTTACAGACTTAGCTACAATATGAGTAATTACACGATACACACTTGGACGATTGTTAAAACTAGGTAATTAAGACAAAGAAAAACGAAACAAACTAAGCTTGATTACAAAAAGTTCATCACATGAGTTCAGTATCCGGGCTCTTACAACAGAGATGATGTAAAACAGAAGAAACAAAAATCGAGGAACAATACGTAACCAAAATACAATGACTGACAAACAATGGTTACTGTGTCGCGTACGGTACTCGAAATTGGAGCCGCAATCAGTCAGACAGCTCAGTTTATTGCTCCTAATTAATAATTTAGTAAAACATGACACTAAAAGGAATACTGGGGCGCTGACCACTTACACGAACCATCCAGGTGCAAATTTTAGAATTTTAAGAAACCCCAAAAAGAACAGAAATAATACGCTGCTTATGTCGGTCAATGCATCATCATTTCTGAAAAGTTCCAAATGGAATGGTGCATACCATTTGACGTTCCCACCGGAAATTCTTGGTTTTCCGTGTAAATGGTAAGTACCCCATTTTTTTTTCCATTTTAAAGCCCTGATTCTGATTTATGCAATACCACTTTAAGGTCGAATGGTGAACATATTCGACTGAAGAAACATTTTTTTGAGTAAGAATCACGAAAGAGGGAGGAAACTAGTATACTTGGCTATTAGCATTGCCAGCTGGTGAAATTTAAAATTTAAAAACACTCAATCTTTGGCTTTGCCGGTAACATTGTATGCGAAGAACGTGATCTGGTGCAACTGCCTCGTCCCCAAGCGTGGGATTATGCACCAAAGAGTCAGCGTACAAGCTCTGTGCCCCTGTTTCCCTTCTGTTTCCTAAAATAATATGCGCCTAGGGACAAGGCAGGCAGCCTCCTGTTTTCGTTGTTGTTGTTTGTTTTTTGTTTTCCCTTGCAAATACTTCCAAGACGTTATCACTGATTCCTGAGGTTAAAATGTTTTCTGCTCAGGCCTTCCCCTCAGCGGAATTATGTATATCTTTTTCGCCCGTCACGTAACGAAATCCAAGCAGGTTACGGCTTCCGTGTTCCAGGTTCCATTACACGGGACAATTCCTCTTTGTTGAAACGACTAGATATTTCTTGAATAGTTTTTCCTTTCGTCTCCGGAACAAAAAAGAACGTGAAAGCAAAGAAAAATCCCACCAGGACGATGAAAACCACGAAGGTGTATGGATTCAAGGCGCTCTGTAGAAATAGAGTAAACAAGATGGTATGAACTACATTGTCCAATGATGATGAGATGATAATGACGATGACAATGATGATGAGAATGATGATGATGACGACGACGATGATCGTTTCCCAGAATTTTAGTTCCCAACTTTAGAAACGCTCAAACTTTTATTTCCAGAGGGAAAATTTTCCACAACTGTTTCTTGGGTTGTTTTGTGTGGAGCCATTCCAGAACTTGGCTTTTCCCATTTTTAGCAAATTAAATCGCTTAAAGTGCTGGGTTTTTGCTCAACTACGGTGGCCCACAACTGTCACGGCAAAAGCAAAAGTCACGGCAAAATCAAGTTAACCCACGGCAAAACAGAGTCAACTCACGGCAAAATCAAGTTAACCCACGCCAAACAAAATTAACCCACGGCAAAACCAAATTAACTCACGGCAAAGCCAAATTAACTCATGGCAAAACCAAATTAACAAAGTAATGTGGTCAGCGGTAGGTCAGCGGTGTTGTTGATAATCCATCAACAACGTCATGTATGGAATTTTAGGCAATGGCGCCACTTTTTCCGCCATTTTCTTCGTTGTTTGCTTCGTAACTTTCTTCGTCATGTTTTGCAGCAACTGTGGATGTGCAGTTGTGAAAAATGGAAACTTCTGTACGAGCTGTGGTAAAGGTAACGTTCTTTCAATCGAATTCAGGGTATTCACATTCGTGTCTTCAGAAGGAAGTCTTTTTTTTTTGCGTTTTTATGGACCCAGAGTTCGTCTCGGTCCATAAAAACGCAAAAGAAAAGTACTGTACTTGGCCAATATCCAGCCATCTTGACCTCACGCTTAGTCAATAACGCATATATATTGGACATGCAGATTCTTTGTCAACTCGCGATCGTAAAAACCACGACTTCCTTCTGAAGAGACACGAATGTGAATACCCTGAATTCAATTGAAAGAACCTTACCTTTACCACAGCTCGTACAGAAGTTTCCATTTTGCACAACTGCAGATCCGCAGTTGCTGCAAAACATGAACGTTACGAAGCAGACAGCGAAGAAAATGGCGGGAAAAGTGGCGCCAATGCCTAAAATTCCATACATGATGGGTTATCAACAATATCGCTGACATACCGCTGACCACATTACTTTGTTAATTTGGTTTTGCCGTGAGTTAATTTGGTTTTGCCGTGAGTTAATTTGGTTTTGCCGTGAGTTAATTTGGTTTTGCCGTGGGTTAATTTGGTTTTACCGTGGGGTAATTTGGTTTTGCCGTGGGTTAACTTGATTTTGCCGTGACTTTTACTTTTGTCGTGACAGTTGTGGGCCACCGTAGCTGGGTTTGCTCAACAGCATTCTCTTTAAAGGGAACAGCTGTGTTAAGGCGCACCTGTTCCTATAAGGTTCCAAAAGGAGCGTTTTATCCATAGAA
>BLFK01000118.1:964264-966268 GCA_014634185.1 Astreopora myriophthalma | reverse complement strand
GCCCGTCACGTAACGAAATCCAAGCAGGTTACGGCTTCCGTGTTCCAGGTTCCATTACACGGGACAATTCCTCTTTGTTGAAACGACTAGATATTTCTTGAATAGTTTTTCCTTTCGTCTCCGGAACAAAAAAGAACGTGAAAGCAAAGAAAAATCCCACCAGGACGATGAAAACCACGAAGGTGTATGGATTCAAGGCGCTCTGTAGAAATAGAGTAAACAAGATGGTATGAACTACATTGTCCAATGATGATGAGATGATAATGACGATGACAATGATGATGAGAATGATGATGATGACGACGACGATGATCGTTTCCCAGAATTTTAGTTCCCAACTTTAGAAACGCTCAAACTTTTATTTCCAGAGGGAAAATTTTCCACAACTGTTTCTTGGGTTGTTTTGTGTGGAGCCATTCCAGAACTTGGCTTTTCCCATTTTTAGCAAATTAAATCGCTTAAAGTGCTGGGTTTTTGCTCAACTACGGTGGCCCACAACTGTCACGGCAAAAGCAAAAGTCACGACAAAATCAAGTTAACCCACGGCAAAACAGAGTCAACTCACGGCAAAATCAAGTTAACCCACGGCAAAACAAAATTAACCCACGGCAAAACCAAATTAACTCACGGCAAAGCCAAATTAACTCATGGCAAAACCAAATTAACAAAGTAATGTGGTCAGCGGTAGGTCAGCGGTAGGTCAGCGGTGTTGTTGATAATCCATCAACAACGTCATGTATGGAATTTTAGGCAATGGCGCCACTTTTTCCGCCATTTTCTTCGTTGTTTGCTTCGTAACTTTCTTCGTCATGTTTTGCAGCAACTGTGGATGTGCAGTTGTTAAAAATGGAAACTTCTGTACGAGCTGTGGTAAAGGTAACGTTCTTTCAATCGAATTCAGGGTATTCACATTCGTGTCTTCAGAAGGAAGTCTTTTTTTTTTTGCGTTTTTATAGACCCAGAGTTCGTCTCGGTCCCTAAAAACGCAAAAGAAAAGTACTGTACTTGGCCAATATCCAGCCATCTTGACCTCACGCTTAGTCAATAACGCATATATATTGGTCATGCAGATTCTTTGTCAACTCGCGATCGTAAAAACCACGACTTCCTTCTGAAGAGACACGAATGTGAATACCCTGAATTCAATTGAAAGAACCTTACCTTTACCACAGCTTGTACAGAAGTTTCCATTTTGCACAACTGCAGATCCGCAGTTGCTGCAAAACATGAACGTTACGAAGCAGACAGCGAAGAAAATGGCGGGAAAAGTGGCGCCAATGCCTAAAATTCCATACATGATGGGTTATCAACAACATCGCTGACATACCGCTGACCACATTACTTTGTTAATTTGGTTTTGCCGTGAGTTAATTTGGTTTTGCCGTGAGTTAATTTGGTTTTGCCGTGGGTTAATTTGGTTTTACCGTGGGGTAATTTGGTTTTGCCGTGGGTTAACTTGATTTTGCCGTGACTTTTACTTTTGTCGTGACAGTTGTGGGCCACCGTAGCTGGGTTTGCTCAACAGCATTCTCTTTAAAGGGAACAGCTGTGAAAAGGCGCACCTGTTCCTATAAGGTTCCAAAAGGAGCGTTTTATCCATAGAAGTGACAGATTAAAAAAAAAGAATTTCAAACACATAAATAAAGGAAAATACACATATCAAGGGATAAGACAAATGAGAAAGAAAATGCTCACGCAAGAATAGAGCTCAATCTACATAAAATTAGACTACAACATGGGCAATGTTGTTTGTTTCGTTTTTTTACCAGCTAGCGACACCAATACGGTCACCATGATGTCATGAGGAAACAAAATACCTCAACAAAAACATCCCCGTCAAACCGTCGTTTGCGGAAATACGAATATATAATGCAGTATGCTGAAAGATTTTCTAACTGAGGCTGCATACTACGGATTTCGGGATTCCATGGAAAAAGAAAATATCATACTCTCTCTCTCTCTCTCTCTATGTTAAGATAAATATAAATAAATATATATAATTAT
>BLFK01000118.1:951764-956764 GCA_014634185.1 Astreopora myriophthalma | reverse complement strand
TTGCACAGAAAAAGCTGGAGTTCCAGCCAAAGGATCAGCAGGCGATGGACCAAAGGCTATGATATTACTTTAAAAGCTTTTCAAATCCAAAAAAGAGGTTAACGCAGTGGTTGCTCGAGCACCCAATGGAATGCATCGCCTGGGGAGCATTGAAAGCTAAGGTGGCTAACGACGAAGAGGAGAGCTCTGGCGTGCGTTTCTCAAAAGACCCGAGAATTCTCGGGGCTATTTCGGGTGCCACTATTCTCATTGTATCTTGAAAACGAAAGCGCTTTCAAACATGAAACCTTGCCACTCCCTTTACCTTTTCTAACTTTGAAAACATGTTAAAGGACCAGCCTTCTACAATAAAGGGATCGTAGTTTTACAAATGCCTTTTCGGGTCCGAAAAGTTTTCGGGACGTTCGAGAAACGGGCCCCTGGTGATGATGAACTGGCTGAGAAACACGTGCAGAATGATGATAGCACTCTTCCAGAGACTGAAAAGGAGGTTTTAAGGACTTTGCATCTAACCGGCCTTCTGACAGAATCAGCTGAAAGGCAGCAGAACCATGAGGAAACTGCACAAAATGACCACAAGAGATCTCGACAATTGGAATGATGATGAAACTGTAGCTGCGTTTAAGATGTCTTTGGAGGAGACTTCCTGGGCCCCCTGCGTCATCGCCACATCAGTCACATGTTGGTAACTCGTCTGGAGGAAAAACCAAGGCTGAAGCAACAGGAGGAGATGTGGTATGAGAGATATCAACAGATTCTTCTTTCCAGGGGCGTATCAAAAGAGAATGTAGTGCTGCTACCACGTGATAACACAGAGCCCCTTCCCACGCCAATTAGGAATGATGTGGCTTATTTTCAACAAGCAACTCAAGGCTGAACTAGAAGCAAGAAAGAGAAGGGCTAAAGAAGTATTCCAGTTACCATGGCTGAAGAACACACAGAGAGAATTTCAGGAGTGTATGGTTGCTTTGCAAACTAGTCCTGACCTAGAGAGGAAGGCGACAATGATAGCACTTAGAGAAATAATCGAAGACAAGCTGAGGAACCATCACAGGAACTTAGGCACCCTCAGCTGCAAAGAGGCCCTGTCCGAGCAAAGGAGGCTTTGCACAGAACTCGGCCTCTTGCAAAAAAATAGACCAAGACATGGTCAAAAGCCTGTCTGAGCCATTGTCCTTGGCTTGCATGGAAGATTACCAGCAGTTGGTGTTCTGGAGTGCGAAACAAGAAGGAACTGAACTGTATGTAATTGTAAAAATTTGTAAATACTATATTAGTTTATGTGTAATCGTTTCAGTTGATTAAGGACATTTTACTTTAAGATTAAAGGCCCTTTGGCCTTTCTGACCACCAAACTGTCACCGTGGAGGCTAAGGTAAGAGAGAACTCCCGTCAGTCTCACAAGTTTGTCCTTAAGCGTGACAAACGAGAGAGTCGGCGAGCTGAGTTAGGACGATATTTTGCTGTTATGGATTGGCCCTTGCTGTTGTCCTCTGCGAGTGGCTGCCAGGAGATGCTTGACACACCTCATAATGTTATCCATACTGGCCTAGACATCCTTATGCCCGTTAAAAGAGTTCGCGTTAATACATCTGACGCGCCATGGATGACGCCCCATCTCAAGTCGCTTATTCTTAAACGACAGAAAGCTTTTCGTGAGCATGGTGCGGATTCCTCCTGTTACAAGTTCTACATGAACGCAGTAAATCGTGAAAGGAAATCATGCAAGTCTTCCTTCTACAAAATAAAAGTCGCGCATATGAAAGTCGAAAATCCAAAGTTGTGGTGGAAGGAGGTAAAACGTCCATGTGGATCTCAATCTACCTCTAGTAGCGTTACCAATCATATTCACATAGAAGAACTCGATGAATGCGATAACCAGGAACTTGCGAATATTATCAACCAGGCGTTTCTTGAACCACTCGAAGAATATCGTCTGGAACAGCCGCTGACCAAGTTCCCTATCCCCGCTGACTCGCCAAAACTGTCTGAGATATCTGAGCTGAGGATAATGAAGCTGCTGTCCACACTGAACCCCTCCAAGGCGGGCGGCTCTGATGAGATACCAAACTGGCTTCTCAAAGAGTATGCAGAGTTGTTGGCTTTCCCAGTCTTTCAAATAATTAACACCTCTTTTCAAGAACAGCGTCTCCCGAAGATCTGGAAGTTCGCCGATGTCTCACCATTGCCCAAAGTGAAACCTGTTGAAGACTTAAAGACACATCTACGGACAATTTCTCTTACTCCGTCTATCCAAAGTAGCGGAAGAGTGCGTCGTAGTCGACTACGTTAAATCTGTTAAATCCTCGACCCAAATACCTTAAATCCTCGACCCAAGCCAGTATGGTGCTGTCCCGAAGTCTTCGACAACTCAGGCGCCCATTCACATGTTACACCACTGGACCCAGGAATGTGACGGTAACGGAGCGACAGTGAGGGTCACACTCTTCGATTATCAGAAAGCTTTTGATCTTATAGATCATAGGATTCTTGTACAGAAGTTACGTAAATTAGACCTTCCTATAGAAATAACCAACTGGATTATCGATTTCTTAAGTGATCGTTCCCAGAGAATCAAACTCTCAGAGGGGTGTTACTCCGAGTGGGGTGCTGTCCCCTCCGGAGTCCCCAAGGGAACAAAACTAGGTCCACGGTTGTTTTTAGTGCTTATAAACGACTTACGAATCAATAATGTAGGTAACATCTGGAAGTATGTGGACGATAGAACCACATCTGAGATCGTTGCAAAGGGAGCCGGTAGCAATTCTCAAATAATTGCAAATACTGTAGCGCAGTGGTCATCTGAGAACCGGGTTAAATTATATAGTAATAAATGTAAAGAGCTAAGGATATCATTTGCAAAAAACAAAGCACAACTTGCGCCCATTGTTGTAGACAACAAAGAGCTTGAATGCGTGGGGATAGCGCTAAATTATTAGGTGTTACGATCTCAAACAACCTCACATGGAATGAGCATATCGATCAAACCATCAAAAAAGCTTTGAAGCGTATGTATTTTTTAGTACAACTGAAGAGGGCAAAGGTCCCACGGAATGAGATAATACTATTTTACACTTCTTGCATTCGGTCCGTTTTAACGTATGCATCGCCGGTGTTTTTCTACGCGTTGCCCATGTACTTAAAGAAAGATCTAGAACGCGTAGAAAAACGGGCCCTTGCTGTTATTTGTCCGAGACTGTCCTACACAGATGCCTTAGAATTATCGAACATTGTATCTTTTAATGATTACATCGCTAGCTTATGCAAAAAGACATTCACATCGATTGTAAATGATCCGACCCACCGCTTGCATAGCATGCTACAGTTCCGTGAGCCATCGTGCTATGAGCTACGCCACAAAAGGCAGTTTGTTGTTCCCAAATGTAAAACAGAACGTTTTAAGAATAGTTTTTTAATGCGATCCTGTTTCATCAATAATGAAAGTTAGCGTTCTTATCTTATCGATTAGGCTTTTATTCTTATGATTTACGCCACAAAAGGCAGTTTGTTGTTCCCAAATGTAAAATAGAACGCTTAAAGAATAGTTTTTTTAATGCAATCCTGCTTCATCAATAATGAAAGTTAGCGTTCTTATCTTATATATTAGGCTTTTATTACCCATTTAATATTATTTATTATTTATATATTGTAAATACGCAATTCAGCTTTTAAGCTGCAAGTTTTTTACAAATAAACTATCTATCTATCTATCTATCTATCTATCTATCTATCTATCTATCTAAGATTATTCCTATAGTTATTTCCATCGGATTAGTTCTTTAAGTTAAAAAAGAATTGATACTTGTACATTTGTTTTCGTTTCACCCCAACTAAACGATCAGTTCTATTCAACAAACAGTTTACAACGTTATTTCTTTTGCTTCTTACTGTTACTTTACAATACAAAAGCTTTAAAACACCGAAACGAAGTGACACCTGGAATGCATTCTAATCAAACATCTGCCTAGATCACCTTTAGCACATTTCAACAGTTCTACTTCTGCACCTTTCTTAGCCCACAAAAAATCCAAATCCTCCACTAATTTCTTGGTAGCTTTTTCCTCTCCACTTTGCAATCAATGCAGGAAAGGTCACAGGGTCTGGACAGACACTTCGCCCAAATGCATAAAGCTGAATTCATGGCGAAAAGAAAGCACATGGTATTGCGCGCCTGCAGTACGTATTTCAATAGAACCATGAAAAAAAAGGCAGCTTGAAATGTTCAACTCGTATTTATTGCAGTTGTTGTGGAGGTGGATTGACAGGAAAATTCGTTTCACTTTTAATTCACAAATATCAACAGGACAAAAAGTAAGACACAAGACACCTGTTGCCAAATAGCTTCGAGGTTTGTTCTCCGAACGTGAAAGTTCACATTAACAATCAGCTTAAATAGCATTAGTAAGTCGCCTCCTGGCGACCAGCTATGACATTCTGGTCTCCAGCATTCAATGTTTATTCGCATTGACGACCATAAAGGCACAATTTCGGACCATGTTCTGATGGAAGAGAACGTGGGTTCAAATACCAGTGCGTACAATTCAACTCAAGTTTCCTTCCAAAGACTGCTAAAAGTATCATCCATAGTAATCGATTTAGCCGATTGACGATATTATGCATGAAAAGGAAAATTGCGACCCGAAAAAAAAAAGCAGAAGAAGAAGAATCAGAAACAAAACCTCAACTCCAGCCTTTAAGCTACGGTGAAAAATGAAAGAGAAAATATCAGCAATAAATATTCTACAAAACCACACCTCCTTACCTAGTTGGACGGTATTAGTTCAGCAAAATGGCCTTCCGCAAGAACTTAGCAACAATGGAAGGACAGTTCAGTGTACACGACATAACAATGCCTAACAACAGTGCCACATACCAGCTAGCTTCAGAAACAGTTCTCAAGTCCAAAAAATGGATGATTTACTTGACAGTCTTGTGAGGAGAACAAGGAGCAAGGAGTTGAGCTGTACCTTCAACTCAAAGTACTTTGGGAGACTGCAGGC
>BLFK01000118.1:946013-951754 GCA_014634185.1 Astreopora myriophthalma | reverse complement strand
GGCGACCAGCTATGACATTCTGGTCTCCAGCATTCAATGTTTATTCGCATTGACGACCATAAAGGCACAATTTCGGACCATGTTCTGATGGAAGAGAACGTGGGTTCAAATACCAGTGCGTACAATTCAACTCAAGTTTCCTTCCAAAGACTGCTAAAAGTATCATCCATAGTAATCGATTTAGCCGATTGACGATATTATGCATGAAAAGGAAAATTGCGACCCGAAAAAAAAAAAGCAGAAGAAGAAGAATCAGAAACAAAACCTCAACTCCAGCCTTTAAGCTACGGTGAAAAATGAAAGAGAAAATATCAGCAATAAATATTCTACAAAACCACACCTCCTTACCTAGTTGGACGGTATTAGTTCAGCAAAATGGCCTTCCGCAAGAACTTAGCAACAATGGAAGGACCGTTCAGTGTACACGACATAACAATGCCTAACAACAGTGCCTAACAACAGTGCCTAACAACAGTGCCACATACCAGCTAGCTTCAGAAACAGTTCTCAAGTCCACATAATGGATGATTTACTTGACAGTCTTGTGAGGAGAACAAGGAGCAAGGAGTTGAGCTGTACCTTCAACTCAAAGTACTTTGGGAGACTGGAGGCATGCCTGCTGGGAAGCGAATTTCCAACTGCTCAAGAAAAAACTATGCTTCTGGAGCTGCGGACCAGAGGGTATGAAACCAGTGCCAAAAAAGAACCAGCTTATCATGATCAACCCTGTGTTGAATGAAAATGCACCCAAACCGACAGGCACATGCGTTTTGCTGAATACCTGCCTTCAACCTCATCCCACCAGCAAGACAACGCAGCCAAGTTTTCACCGTGATCTGCTGGTTTAACTGTACATTGACACTACAGGTGTATAAGATTCAACTCTTAAGGGCATGGCTTGAAGCATTTCTACCGATTTATTTTCTCTCAGACTTTCACGGTGTAGTATGGCTCCTGCAATTCAATGAAGGCTGCTACCTGCTCATCAGGAATGAGTCATTCAATGCATCACCAAGGATGACAATCAGTTTGACTTTTTTCCCCTTTCTTCACCCATGCACCTTGGGTTTCATGTGCTCCTTGATTAGCTGCCCCTCCCCTGTCCCTCCCATACAACAAGTGAGGAGTAACTGTTTGCTCCCATGGTCGGCTGGATCAGTGCCATTAGAAGGTGTGTATCAGGTAGACCCTTGTGACGAGACCACTCGTCTGATGGCTTGCTTGACAACCGTTAGACAGCTCTCTGTCCTGACCCTTTGCTTTCAATTTCACCACCCACAGACATCTGCACTACATCGGCAGATTTTTCAAATCTCTGCACATCATTGTTTTGCATGCACTAGGGCCATTTTTTTTTAGCTGATCCATCTACGCCCGAAGTTGATGCTGCTGACCACCAAATGCCGCTTCCAGAATTTGGTTTGCTTCTTCATACTCTGGCTCTGGCAGCTAACGCCGAAAGATAGATTTGAGTGCAACCTTGCCATCTTTGGATTAACTGGTTCGCTTGAATGGTATTTCAATAAATCGATCACAGTTGCTCCATGTCGTGCTCTATAGAAGTGACATCGGTTTGATATTTATCTTCTTAATGCGGTGGCGAATTTTTGTCATCTCTTTTCAGCCTGAAACTGTTGCCTGCCTTCAAAGTCGTTATCTGTTTACACCGTTGAATGGAATGTCACGATTAAGAAATTATTTTACCGTCTGTGCAACATGCCTCAGTTCAATTCTAAGCTCAAGAAATTAAGTTAAAAAGGGTAGCTTATGGAGACAAGCAAGTCCTCGGGGGATTCCATCAAATGGTGTAAATTACAAACAACTCAGTAATTTGTGAAAGATCAACCAAACAAAGCATATTGGGGTCATGTTAACAATTTAACATGTGGTCGTTTGTTTGGTCATGGGTAAAATCTAGCTTGTCAAGTTGTATTGTATTTAACTGTAAAAGAGCGCATTTCACAAATACAAAAACTGACTATTGAACTCGTTTTTCCATTCAGCTTTCACTGCACGTGTGAGTGCCTGACGCTTGGCCCAGATTATGTGAATGTAGTTCCTTTGACTAAGCATGTTATTGGTGATTTGTTTTGCTATGCGGGGAATGTAGCTAAGTCACTTTGTTCGCTGATAGTGACAAAGCGTATGGACCAGAATGTATTACTCCTAGAATTCTTTAAGAATGCCTGAAAGTGCTATCCCCATTACTAGTGCGCTTGTTCAATGACTCTTTGTCCAAGGGGAAACTGCACCCCAAGACTGGAAAACAGTGAACTTTGAGGCAATCGAGAAAAGGATGGTGGTCATTTTCCACCACAAACTCGATGCCTAAATTCTGCTAAAATAAACTCCACAACTCCTTGGCAAGCGTATATTACCATAATCCCATGCGGTCGCCAACAAATGTTTTAATAGCAAACTCCTGTGCTTAAATAAGCAATCCAAAACTGAACAGCTATAATTTTTTTCCTTATTTTCACAACCCAACGAACAAAAGCTGTACTCTGCATGAACGAAATTACCGTGTGCTCAGATACGGCTGAGCGATTCTTTAAAAAAAATGACAAATGCGTAAATTGTACATTGGCAACAAGAAAATTCAAGTCTTCGCGTGACGCATGACACAAAGCCACTGTCTTCCATCCAGGATGGAAGAGGACGATGAGCATGACAACGAGGATGAGGATGATAATAATGACAATGATGAATATGATGAGGATGATGGCAATAACGATGATTATGACGACAAGGGACAGTATAGGGAGGGGGGCATCAGTGCGTGGATGGGAGGGACATTAGAATAGAGACTGCTCACCTGCAATGATGGAAATACAAGTCCAATAACAAAGTTTGACAGCCAATTAACACCTCCTGCTACAGCCACCGCAGCGGGTCTTGGAGCTTGAGAAAACAGCTCAGCAGTGATAAACCACGGTATTGGACCTGCAGTATACAAAGTTCATTGGCATCAGCCACCTTCAACTCAAATGCTGTTAGACAACTAATTGCTGTATGCAGTTACCTTAACCTTACATGCAATTGCTAAATCTATCTTCCATAGTAGTATAGAAGATGTGGGTACCAGCTCAGTTTTCACAAAAAATTGATCTGATACCAACCCATCTTCAATCCTACTAAAAATGCATTGGTTTCCACCATATTTCAAAATGCGTTCAGTCCATTATATTTCACAATTTTATGGAACTGTATGTTGATAAAAACTGATCTGATACCAACCCATCTCCAATCCTATTAAAATGCGTTGGTTTCCATTATATTTCAAAATGCGTTGGTTTCGATTATATTTCACAAAAAACAGGAAGTTGATTATGTCATATAAAGGGACTTTCCCGAGCAAATGAACTAGTAAACTTTTTAATAAGACAAATTTTAAGGTAGAGTTTAACATTTGCATAATCACTATAGTGTGACGTCAGAAAAACAGGAAGTCATTGATGTCATACACGGGGCTTCACCTGTCTAACGCATTAGAAACCTTACTGCTCACTACCATGGACAAGAAACGGGTGCATATCTTTTTAGTTGTTTAGTGTGAATGGATTTTGTAATGACCGAAAACATAGCTTGTTATAACATTATCATGAATACACCCTTTGTCATCGAGGCAAGACAATGACACTTTATTGATTTCATAACTGGCTAACTGATGATTTTGACTGCTAATCGTTTTCATGGTATGATGAATTTGTATATTTTCAAATAGTGTCTGTTTTTAGTCTTCATGTTTGATATTTTTTGATAATAGCCTTTTTAATACCTTTAGCAGTCTTTCCACCTTTCTCGTTGTCTTTTATGTAACTGTACATCTTAGATCGCAAACCGATGAATTCTCTGATAGAAACACCAGCAGCCTCGTCTTTAAACTTAAAGATTACCTTCTTATTCGTTTTATCATAGAACTGTGAATCTTCAGGATAATCACTGTTGTCAAATTTACCTCTATCATTGCAAAAATCAACATATACATATTAATGAGTCAGTGTCTGCAAACAATAATTTAGCTTTGTTACCATACTTTTATTTAATACAATTATAATGAAAACCATACCTGATTAGTGTCTTACTAAGATCGAGAATACACATTCCTACATATGCTGGTCTGTTGACAGTTAATGCTTCTTTAATCTTACTCACAGCTACCAGATTTTCACTGAATATTTTACTGCTAACATGAGTTGGTTTTGAGCTGTATTTAATTATCTTTTTCTGATCTGTCACAAGCTTCACATCATCTCGCTTACGTTCTCCATAGTTTTACCAAATACGCTATTATTCATAAGCTGGAAAAGGTTCTTTTCAAATGCATTTTTAGCATTGGTTCGTTTCTGCGTATTAAAATCAATACACTGCTTCAACCATGGAGACTGATTAAATTGTAAAACTCTATGAACCTTTTTTATTTTTAATATTAAATCAAGATATAATTGAAGGGCTCTGGGCAAAAACGTCCAAACTGACATTTGCGCGACTTTTAGGTCATTTCTCAAAATCGCGGCAAATTTCCACTGAACCGACTGCACTAGAATTACGGGGTGATTATTCCCATGTTATATGCCGAAAATTAGGACAATCCTATGAAAGGAAGCAAAAAAGAAATTTTTGCCTGGATTTCATAATTTCTTGCTCTTGCATCCCCCCCCCCTTCCCCTGGGTCCAGAAAAGAAATTAAAGACAATTTTTTTCCTTCGTTATTTTACTCACATCACTCCATAACTTAATTTCCGTATATTGCACGAAATCTGGACGCAGTTTTGCAAAATGACCAAACGTACTGAAAATGTCACTTAGGACGTTTTTGCTCTGAGCCCGTCAATTGGTGAAATTTCATTTACTTGTTCTCTGCAAAATGGACAATAAATATCATCAATCACTGTTTTCATGGCTATATGCACATATTCATCGCAATTATCTTTATAACCATTTTAATAATAATAATTAAATATTTATATAGCGCTAGTATCGTTAAAGTTCAAAAGCGCTTAACAAGAGTAACAAAATAGTAAAATTATAAAAATGCTTTTTTAAAAATGAAAGTTTTAAGTTTGTTTTTTAAAAACAGACACTGAGGAGCTGTTTCATAATGTCAGACGGCAAAGTGTTACAGAGTGTGGGGGCTGCTACAGAAAAAGATCTTGCACCGTATGTCTTCAAATTAAAATGAGGAACCACAAGAAGACTTCCATCTGCACTACTCAGTACTCGCTATCATCAAACCCTGAACTAACCTAAATTCCTGAGACAGATAGTTCCAATACAGCTGAAACAAAAACACCGAGGCATACGCTCCCACCGCACCTTGTTGTCTTAGATTAAAAGAGGCACTTTATCACTGATGAGGAACACTTATGCATGCACCATTAAGACTATCACACATGATTATCTTTGTTATTCACTGGTGTATACCTTTACAAACTTGCCATAACATCCTACAGATTTGATTACCTGGACCAAGTTGGAAAAAGGTCACACTCAACAACGTTGCTACCACAGATACGTAATTCATTCCAGCCAAATCCTGCAATTACCAAAGGCACCAAAATGAGGCCATCAAAAAGTATTATATTAAAGAGAAATTAACTATTCCTGCACAGCCACAAAAAAAGTTAAGTACAGGTGTATAATGAAAACATAGCAACAACTACTGTTTTAAGAGGGCTTGTCAGACATTTATACCCTTCTGCAGACTGCCACCTTTTTTGAGAAGTCATCAATTTTTGTCA
>BLFK01000118.1:938513-943513 GCA_014634185.1 Astreopora myriophthalma | reverse complement strand
TTTCCTTCCCAATATTAGATTTTAAATGACTCTTTCTACTCACAGACAAACCGCTTTTTCCCACTACCCCATCAAAATTATCTCACTGAAGGGCCAAATCTTTACCTTGTAACAAAATGAGATTGTCATCACTGCATAGAACACAAATATGCCACCAAGACCTACGAGCAATAAAGATCGGCGACCCATGATTTCCACCACTTTTACCTGAAAAGGAACACATTCATTTGTCACTTAAGTCCCAAACAAGATGATGCTGCTAGTTCCCAAGAACTTTTAAAAACCCACTAAGACACTTGTCCCCAACATGTTCTAAACAAGAAAAGAAACAATGGTGGCTAGCTTAGGGCGATGAAAGCTTTTATTTTCAGAGACATGTGACGCAGAGGTCTTACCATGTGCACATATCTTGAGGTGTGTAGATACAATGCAAGCCATACTACAATAATTTGATGTAAATTACTTAAGTCAATAAGGAACTGTAGACGATATTCTAGAGTGTGTTGCATGACATGTTTCAGTTAACTTTTGTCGACTTGCAGATGGAAACTGTTTGCTAAGCATAGTTACACACTTTATTCCAAAATGGCCGCCTTTTTTATATTCTTCTGGCTTTTTTTTTAGGCCCTCGTTGCCTCCATCAAGGGGCAAATTAATACTCTTTTGAATTTTGATCTTAAAAATGGGGCAACAAGGGCTAATTTAAATAAAACAAAGAATATTAAAACGGCGGCCATTTTGGAATAAGATGTATATGTACACGGGGTTTGTACCCTTTTTGAAGTCTAAAATTCAAGGACTTTGCAAGGACTTCCACGGACACAATTTGCATTTTTCAAGGACTCAATGCAGTGCAAAATCAAACCAATGCAATAGGTTTTTTGCTGGATTTTTTTTACCATATTGTGTCATTACTTCTTTGCCAGAAACCGTTTTGTCATATTTGCCACCTAACAATCTGGGTCGGACGCTGTGAGCAACAAATTTCAAGGCC
The DNA here is from genome assembly GCA_014634185.1 of Astreopora myriophthalma. Classification (NCBI taxonomy): domain Eukaryota; kingdom Metazoa; phylum Cnidaria; class Anthozoa; order Scleractinia; family Acroporidae; genus Astreopora; species Astreopora myriophthalma. Next base: position 942,519 of record BLFK01000118.1, on the reverse strand, counting down.
CAAATGCAATTTTCGAGGACTTTCAAGGTCTTGAATTTTTAGTTTTGACATTCAAGGCACATGCGAACCATGTGTACAAGCAGAGCTTGTCAAACATTACAGGCTGGATGTTACAGTGATAACATTACTAGAACCAGGTTCAGGACGACATTCACCACATTAAACCACATGTTTGAGAATCACAATTGTTAGAAAGAAGTGTGTGGCTGTCAGTGCTGCAGGAAATCCTCTCTTTGTCAGATCTCTATGATAAGTTCAATTTGCCAATAAACACAAATTATAACAGGGTAAATTGATGTATTATCATGATTATCTGAAACAGTATCGTGTAAACTGGATTTGTAATGTAAAAAAAAGTTCAGTATCACCATAAGATGAAAATAAAAACAAATAAACTAAAAAAGAAATACAATACAAAAAAAAGAAAAAATGTTCTCTTATCAAGGGGCTTCAATGACCAAAATGAAAAAAAGAAGTAATACTTAAACTACTCACTGTTATGCCAGTCATAACTACACTAACAACACCGACAAAACAGGATGCCACACGGTCCTCTTTCACACCAGCAGATGCAAATATTGATGTTGAGTAATAAAATACCTAGAGGAGAAATGCAATTGAATACAAAATGAAACTATGAAAGAGTCATGGCTGCAATCAAACCACTAATGATAACAAACTATTATTATTCATTCAAGATAATATTTACCCGTTTTTGATAGGCTCAGATGCCCAGCATAATAATTATTCTAATTCAGATGAGCCGCAAAATTCATTCATCCGATAATTTTTCTACTGTTGGATGAATGACATCACATCACACAACAATGCCTTGAGAGGGCAACTACAGAGGGCACCAAAATGGCTGAAAAGAGTTGACTTGAAACAGAGCTGTGAAAATATTCTTAATGAAAAACAGAACAATTACTGAATTCAGCTCTCATATGCTATAAAGAACTATGCAGATCTCAAAGGGTGTAACCTACCTCAGCACTTTGCTGCATCTGATAACACCCTCATTGATCTGCATAATTCTATCATACTCAGCCTCACCCAATAATAGTTGAATAAATTTCATATGGTAATTTATACAATATGCTGAATTGATTGTTTATTTTCTCTGATCTATAATAATAATAACGATAATGATAATAATAATAATATTTAAACAGGGTAACCCCATCAGTGTAATAAGCACTGGTACCAAAGGGGGTCCTGTTATTAAAGTACACAAGTAAAAAATACAGCAATTCTAAAAAGATAAAAAAGCAAAAAAACACTAAGAAAACTGTCACGTGGGGTATATCTATAAAAAGAAACATACAAAGGAAGATAAATATCATTACAGCTCATAAATATGTGTACACAGGCATCTACATTGAAATAATTATTTAGATAAGGTGGTACTGAACCATCAAGGCATTTTCTAGTTAACAAGACAATATGAAGTTTTCCCCTATTTTATTTTATCACGGGTACCAGACCCAAAGTAGCACTCAGCTATTTAGTATCGAGACCAGAGTTTGGAAAAATTAACTTTGCAGCTCTACATGTATGCTGTAAACTCTCAAGTTTAACTTTTTCACACCGTGCCAGGCCACATCACAGCAGTCAAAAATGGGTAAAATCATTGTCTTGTAGAGGCGTTCGGCTGCAGCCATCGGAATAGAGATTCTCGAATGACTAAAAACACCAAGTTTCCTCGAGACCATATTGACCACCTGCTCAATATGGTTGTTAAAACTCAAGTGCTGATCGATCATGATGCCAAGGTGTTTGAAAGACTTGGATTCTGTCAGAGAAGATCTATTGCAGGATAAGCTTATACTATCCTCCCACTTTAAATGCTGGTGTGAGAAATGAATCACATATTCATTCTTGCTCACATTAAAAATTATTTTCTTGCATCCACCACGAAATACAGTTGATATCAATATTAAGGCTTGCTTCTAACTCAATAGCAGTCTTAGCGGCAATAAACAACACTGTATCGTCAGCATAGAGTAGAACTTGTGAAAAGATGCAAAAAGGCATGTCGTTTACAAACAATATAAAGAGCAGGGGCCCCAAAATTGTCCCTTGAAGAATGCCAGAAGCTATATCCATGGGCGAGGAGAGAGCTTTGTCGACCTCTACGCATTGGGAATGGCCTAAAAAATCGCTAGAGAACCAAAGAACAGTCCTGTCACATATGCCATATCTCTGTAGCTTGTTCAGAAGGATATGGTGGTCTATCGTGTCAAAGGCCTTCTTCAGGTCAATAAAGACTGCCCCAGTGAGAAGACCAATATCCACAATATTATTTCTACAGATTTCATCCACAAAAATGGTGACAGCTGTTTCAGTGGAGAAATTCTTCCGGTTGCCAGATTGACAGGACAATAAGATTGTTAGCGTGTTCCTGTTCAGTTTTCTTAACAAATTGTAAACAAAATTAGGTCTTACTGAACTTAGCTCAAAGGTTTCATTTGTAAATGGAGCTTCAGTCGTTTGCAATGGTGACTGCTGTCATTGGCAAGATATCTCGGACGATCTTTGAGATAATTTGTCACTGATGGTCTTGACAATTGAGGCGAAGAAGTGATTAAAACCTTCAGCTATGATGTTCAGATTAGAACAGTTTCTATTAGAGAACAGGTAAAAATGACTTCACTATTGATAATTCCCCTCTTTATTATATAACGGTGATAAAATTACTGAAAGCTTATTGGTTAATGAAGAGAGTATTTTTTTCATAATTCTCTCCTGAAAGAGAAGAAAAGTTCCTTGAGCCTGATTGGCTAAGCATGCTGTGCTTCTGCTCCCTATTGTCTTGACACATGATGGCAGCAATGAGTTCAACTTGGTTTCCTGCTTGTTAAAAAAACGTTCATAAATGCATCACTGGATTTCAAACAAATATGATTTTTCATTAAAACAAAAGTTCACAGTGGAAAGAATCTTAGATTCAAGAAATCCTATAAAGCTAGTTCAGCCACTTTGTTTGTGACTTCCATCAATCAATGCAGCATTTCCACACAGTAGCAGCCAGAAACTCAGAGTGAACTGTACAATTACTACTATGTTATGCTTACTATCACTCTAGGGTTATACTGTTCTTGACATAAACTCATTACTTGTTTCTTTTTGCTACAAATGCAGAAAATTTTGTTCTGTATATCATATCATCTGTGCATTTTATTACATCCATATAGATGATTGCATAATACAAATATTACAGATTAATAATAATAATAAAGTACTTGCATTTTCTGAAGTTGCTGAAACTGCCTTGTCACTGTGCAACTTGGCAATATCAAGCAACTTCTGAAAACACTGATGATACTAATCCTTAATTGTACTCAGCCCCATGCACTTATTGTTAGACAAATCTAACAATACACAACAGCATACAAGTATGAAAGGAATACCTAACTATATTTGGAATGAAATTATGTTAAGACAGTTCGCTGATGACAACAATCTCTTTTGCCATGATCTAGACTCAGTCAGTGATGGTCTGAACAAAGCTAATAATTTTAGAAAATTCTCAGGTTTGCATCTTGAAATTGAAAAAAAAAATGCAATCTGGCTTCAAAGATGGTCAGAAAATAAAACAAGTCCCCTTCAGATGAAATGAGTGCAAGAGCCAACCAAAATATTGGTTATCTATGTATCCTATGATGACAAAAGAAATGACCAACTAAATTTTAACCTTAAAATATGGAAAGTGCAGTCGACACTTGATATTTTGAATTCTAGAGCTTTGACACTATATAGCAAGGTAATATATAGATTTAGCCAAGCCTAAAAGCGGGGCTCCCGTTTAGTACTTTCATTTCCCTTTAAACTGTAAATGTATTCTAAAATATTGCGAAGGAATTCACAAACGTTTTTGACTATAGTTTAGTGTCGAGGTCGGTTAACAAGTTTGTCTGTTTTCCACAGCACGGAGTCTTTCCGCTTCTCGACGTTCTTCGCTACAATTTTGTCTGTTTTCCACAGCACGGAGTCTTTCCGCTTCTCG
>BLFK01000118.1:917301-937031 GCA_014634185.1 Astreopora myriophthalma | reverse complement strand
GTTACAAAGCTTTTGCTTTTATGTCCAAATTGAGCACTCTACTGGGATGAGTCATTGCCGCTAGCAATTGCGCATGCTCGCTAGTTTGAGCACTCTGGCATGGCTTAGATGTACCACATGTGTGGGACATTTGGGGTGGCTTTATAAGCTTAACCTCCATCCCAGACATCAGCACTGCACTGATGAGGCCCAGAAGGCCGAAACAGTACTGTCTGCAGTTAGATATAGCTCTTTGGTGTTACAAAGCTTTTGCTTTTATGTCCAAATTGAGCACTCTACTGGGATGAGTCATTGCCGCTAGCAATTGCGCATGCTCGCTAGTTTGAGCACTCTGGCATGGCTTAGATGTACCACATGTGTGGGACATTTGGGGTGGCTTTATAAGCTTAACCTCCATCCCAGACATCAGCACTGCACTGATGAGGCCCAGAAGGCCGAAACAGTACTGTCTGCAGTTATATATATATATGTATAATAATTATGATATATGTGTGTACCCATAGATAATTATAAATCCACATTTGTAATCATTTATTTATTTGTTCATTTGTTTGTTACTATTTGCTTTGTGTCCCCTATTAGCAGAAATGCTAACCAGTTGAGACACTTGAATAGAGCTGTTTCCTACTGTACTTGCTTAGCTAATATGGATTTTATGTTGGGCCCAGGCACCTGTAGAGCCTCCATTTGAACACCTCAGGGATAATGATAAGACTACAAGTGGCACATACAATTATGACAAGCATAAATTACATATATATGCACACTATTCATAATAATGGTATATTTATTTAATATTAATTTACATGAAATATTAATACATAGAGAGGATGGTTGGTATGAAAAATCCAAAGAACCATACTTATTAAGTGTATGGTTCACCCTACCCTTGAATATTTTGCACCAGTATGGAACCACCATCTAATGAAGGACATTTCTACATTGCAGAAGGTTCAAAGATCAAAGAGTGCTCTTGGCAAGAAAGGAAAACATCTGTTATGAAAAGAGATTAGGTATTCTGGGATGGCTACCGCTAGAAAGAAAAAGAGATTACTTATCATTGGTTGAATGCTATAAAACAGTTCATAATTTAAATGGTCTTGATCCCTCATTATTTTCACATGCTAGGGAACTTCATCCACCATGCTCATTGTCACAAATTAAGAGCACTAGTAGTTTTTCAGTTACTCACATGTTGTATTAAAGGAAGAACACATGAAATAACAGCCACCATTGCACAAATTATAAAGAAAACTAGACCATCCAATTGATCATTGACAAACTTAAAGCACATACAGTACAGGTAATTAAGGCATGATAAACAATCATGTATCAGCTCATAATTGAATTCTTTGTTTGGTTTATAGAGAAGTCCACTTTCAGCTGGCCTAGATGCTACATGCCAAGAAGAAACTACATGAATGAACAACTGAAATTTGGTAGAACACACACGTGCATCTGACATGATTCACGTAGTGCCAGAAATGCAATGAGACTGGTACTGTAACTTTTGAGCAGTTCTGTATTGATTTCAGTTTCTTCAGGACATCATAAATTATCAAGCCCTCTCATCTGTATTATCTGCCACAGCTGCACACAGACCTTGGTCTTCCTTATTATTTTATGATATCCTAATTGTTTTCTAACTTGTTGTATTCATAAAGGAGATTACTTACTGCATTGATTCCACTGAACTGTTGAGCCAGCTGTAACACTACACTAATGATCAGTGGTGCCCTCAGTTGAGAGGTTTGGAGCAATGCAACAATATTCATGCGCTTCTCTCTTAGATGCCGTTCTTGTTCAGTCTGTAAAATAGATATATTTTCATTGTGACACTCCTTAGTAAGTGCAAACAGTAGTGTAGCGACTTTAAATGAGAATAAGCACAGGGCAGCAGGTATATTTTGCAAATTGCAGGTTGAAAAGGTAGTTACTACTGATCGTAGACTTACCATGACTGTTACATGGCCCTGTTTACAATCTCGCAACAATACATAGCCCACATTAGCAAAATGCCAGACTGGCCAAAAGCAATGAGGGTCAAGTATATCTGCAGGTTTTTTCAACCTGCAGTGAAATGTTTTTTAAGAAACATCTGCTGAATTTGGTTTCTTCCTCGTGAGTACCAAAACGAAAGCACACCATGATCTTTTCAGTGTAGCCATAGCCAGTATTTATGGTGGTAAAGCTTAATCGTCTTGTTTTTCATTTCTCTATTTATTTGTAAATAAGCAATGTTGTTGAGGGAAACATCACTTTCAAATTAAGCCTTCTTGTCCTACTTCTAAAGCGAAAGAAAAAAAAAAGAGTCCATCAGATTCAAGGAATTGGTTAAACTTGTTCTCTGCAACAAGATTAATTGGCTTTCAGTATTTGACTGAACTTGCCGGCAAGGTTGCTTTACATGGAGCTTTTCGGAAGGAAATTCTGAGTAGACAAAAGCATTTAAAAAGTATTGTAAAGAGATACATAGCACTTAACAATGAAACAGATAACAAAAAACGGAATATATAAAAGCACTCTTATTGAAGGGCTTAGTTTCATGCATGGTTTTATTGAATTAAAGATGGGCACTACTTTATATTGTCCTTATGAGTATGGAGGTTACTCCCTATTAAAACTGCCAGTGGTTTCCCAATTTTAATTACATTTTCAACCTGCAACCTGCAAAATATACCTGCCGAGCACAGGGTGACGTAGACCTGGAATGTGAAAAAAGTCTTCTTTCTATTGCTGGAAGTGTTATAATTAACACTAAGTTGGCCAACTACCATAAAATTACTTTTGTAGCATACGAATGCAAGTACAGATGCTCTCAACACATCATTCCTTCTCAAAACATCATTATACCAACTTTGCAGCTAGCTGGCACACAATTTTAAAGTGCGCTTGGGCATCCATAGCAGGATCGAATCCTCTGGAAGTGAGCTTAGTCTATAAAAATGTATCTTTGGAGTTTATACTTACCCTCATTTCCTCAATATCTTGTCTAATCTCAGTAGTTCCTCTAAGCTTCTCAAGTGCTGTTTACAAAGACACACAGATCTATCAGGGCTGATCACTGAAACAAAGCCTAACATGTGACAAACTATCAGTCTATAAAGATTCATTTTGATGATGCAACTGGAGACTGGAGTACAACTTCTTCAGCACTCGCTACTGGCAGTAAAAAATCCTGCACAACCTTCTTCAGTGAACAGTGACTGTGACCACAATAGTTGTTAGATGTCAAGAAATGATGTGAAGTATTTATATGAAATAATTCATATGTGAACTCACTAAATTGATATGAACTCACTAAATTGACCTCGCTCCCAATGTGTGGCTTCGTAGCTCAGTTGGTAGAGCATCGCCCCGGTATCGCGGAGCTCACGGGTTCGAATCCCGTTGAAGCCCTGATTTTTCAGGCTTCTCCTTTCCAATTGCTTAAATTGGAAAATTAACTGCGATGATCATTCTTCACTTTGATCACAAGAAAGTTGTTGGTTTCGATTTGTATGAAGCAACACACAGGCTTGCCACAAACATGCGGCATCCAACAAAGTTGAATCAGTATTCATCAGCGTAAAAGATAGGCGATGTCCAAACAACCTTTGAGAAAGAACACTTGCCAGAATAAAATCCCTCAACCCTGTTTATAGAAACTGGCCTGAAGGAAGTCATGTGGCCCAAAGGTTAGGATGCTGGATTAGCACGCAGATGCTTCAAGTTTAATAATAATAATAATAATAATAATAATAATAATAATAATAATAACAATTAATAATAATAATAATAACAATTAATAATAATAATAATTAATAATAATAATAAATATTTCTATGGTGCAAATTGACATGTAGATAAAATCCCACTCTGACCACTGACTGGATTTGGCTCCCCTGGTCCTGAACCCCACTGTACTTTGTAAATAATAACTAACTGGCTGCTGTCAAGTTGATTTGAATTGTTTCCATTTCTATAGTTTCACAATCTACAAACCTCACACTAAAAATACAGTACCATCATGTCTGAATGTAGGTTCTTCACTTTACTAACAAATATTCTGCTAACTTAACTAAACAAGGTAATCAACTTCTTCAAACAAGAACGGGCTTAGGGAAACCATGACAATATGCAAGACACGTAGTTCTTTATATCTATCCCTTTGCTGATAATGCAGCTCTTGATAAGTGAAGATGTACATTATTCAAATACCCAACACTGCAAGCATTGGTATTGCTGCTCTGCCTTACTGTAGGACTGTCAATTTTCAGTCAGTCAGTTTGTTTCTTTAGCAACCATATCTAGCACTGAAAAAAGAATCAGAGCACATTGAGACTGCTTTCTGGCTTCGCTTCAACAACTGTTATTATTTCAACCAGATAGAGATGTTCAGTAATTAAATGTATAGTAATTGTGAAGAACAGCTCCCTCCACCAACAGTCAGCCAACTGTCAGCCAACAGTTGGCCGACACTCGACCGATAGACTACCGACAGGTAACCAACAGGTTAGCAACTGGTGGTAAAATAACAACAATCAAGAACAGAACTTTCAGAGAACCTTTACTAGACACCATATTTACATTAACAAAACTGACCAAAGTACATGTGTTTTTACCGACAGTGGAGGGGAGCTGTTCTCCACAATTACCAAATGTATGGTAGGCTTCACACATGTGAGGCCATGTGCACTGTATGCAAGGGAACAATTAATTCAAATAAATGTAAAACATGAAGAAACCCAACTGGAAGGTCAAAACCAGTTGGCTTTTTACAATATGTGGCTGAGTTGAAATCCAGACAACTCAAGACAAATCCAGTCGGCAGTCAGAGCAGGATTGGAACCTGCAGCAAATACATCCATACCCAGCGCCCTAACCACTGAGCCATGCTGCCTCCTACAACACACTATCAGACAACACATTTTGCGCAAATAATTTAATCATGGAGTTAACAGGACCTGAGAAATGACTATTTGTGACCGTTCAGATGAAAAGGGTGCTTAGCTGAAAAGCATTTCAAGGGCATTTGGTTTTGAAACATGTTTGAAACGTTATTTTTTCATGGTCATTTGAAATGTGGGGGAGGGTGTTTGTCAGTGTTTGAAACGCAATCCTGTGTTAGATCTGTTAACAACTTACGGATGTCATTATCATTACCAAAGAAGCAAAATAATTCTTCTTAGGCACACAGCACAAATGGTTTGCAGGGAGATTTGAGTCTTAAGATAATCACTGAAACTGTTTTATTTGATTGTCACAGGTACGTTTTTGCTTTGGATGATAACAACTATAAGCTTAAACTGTGGATGGTTTTTAACAGGCAGCACGTTAGAAAATGTCATCCGCAAGCTAGGATAATGCCCCAACTACAGCACTTTTTGGGCCCTTTTAATAGGTGAATAGTCCACTGGAAGTTTCATCGTGGAAACCAGCATAGTCTGTGCTTTGTTTATTCATTTTCAGTGACATTCAAATGTATGAAATTATATTACAAAAGTCTTTGAGTCGCACCCATGCATTGGCCGTCATAAAGCAATAATTCAATATTTTGTTTTAAGTCCACAGTCTACAGACATGAAGTTCCATTTGTGATATTTACCTGCAGTTCATAGTCCAAATAATACAATCTTAAGCTTACCTTTTTGCATGAGTGAAATAAGTATGGCTTCAATTGAAGCCAACATTCAAATTCCCATTGCTCTTTCTGTTACTTTTGTTGCTATCCAATCACTTTATATTTTGTTCAAACAGTACTTATTCAATAGCAATCACGCAGGCAAGACACATCACGAAGGCTGCTAACGCACAGCCTATTTCAGAATGCATACGGCGAAGTAATCCTGAATACACAGTGGCAGTCACCACAAAGTCTGATCTGTTCATGTTCTTTAGTTGAATGCATAAGAGGCATTAAATAAATTAATATTTTTCTGTGCACGAAAGTGAATAAATGAATAATAATTTAATTTAAAATAATAATAATTTAATTTAATAATAATAATAATTTTAAATAACAATGTATTTAAAGAATTACCTTACTTTAACATATTGGTAATACCCATCTGTCATGGGCAGTTTAATAATAGTTTAGCCAGGGATCTACCCACCAAAAAAGCTCTGGACAAGCTACCTAGTTTTTTATGATTTTGGCCTCTTCAAGTTAAATATTAATGGCACATCAATCCTGATGAAAATTTCTCGTGTACACAAATTTGATGTAACTACTACTCGCCATTTCTGACTTTAACAGGTTGATCCCAGATTCTTGCTTATCTTTTCTTCAAGTCTTACAGAAATGCACATATCACCAATCCAGATTCTAACCTTCTCACCTTCAATCCTAACATACCAGGTTATTGTTTTGAATATGCTCCAATGCCTCTATCTGCTGGAGGTGTTGGAATGTACATATGGGAAGGTTTCAGCTGTACGGTTATTGAAAGAACTTCTTATGAATCTTTTCAAGCACTGTGGATCAAACTGCATTTTAAAAATGAGGCAAATGCTATTTGCAGGATACTGTACAGACAACATAACTCTCAAGAAAATTTTGTAAATTATTTTGACTCGAGCCTTGAGAAATATAGCATATCAGCCAAACTCATTTATATTCTTCGGGACTTCAACATAAATCTCCTCAAATTTCAAACTAGTAGGCTTGCCAATGACTTTCTACTCTTGCTTCAGAGCTATGCACTAACCCAGGTCATCGATAAACCAACAAGGGTACAAAATGGCTGTGCCACACTAATTGACAATATCCTTATCAATATCCAGGTTCTCAGATCCATCTTAAGTGGTAAGGTTGTGTCAGACGTTAGTGATCATTTTTCCCATTTCTGCCTTTTGCCTCTCTCGAACTAAAATTATCAGACTATTTGAAAAACTGGTGGACATAATAATTAAACGGTATATTAAAAAACATGACATATTATGCACATCTCAATACGGTCTTCGCCAAAACCACTCCATGGAACATAGTTGTGGAAACTTTTCAACTTTAAAGTCTGTAGGTACGGCATTCTACGGAAGCTTTAAAGGGATATATATCCATTGTACATAATTTTTTCTCCAGTGCGAGTTCGAGTTTCAGTTCCAGTTCCAGTGATTTTAATGGTTACTTAAATTTTTTTCTGTGTATTCGTAAACGAGAGATCAGAGAAAGAGACAAAGGGAAACCGAGCTTGATATCTGGCAGATTGACTTTCAAGCTCAAGTAAGATCAAGCTTGACTTAAGAAACTTGAGAGTTTAAATACAAGTTTGAATAATTAAAAGTAGAGCTCAATTTTAGGTATTTCTGTTTCAAGCTCGCTCAATAGTCGGGTACGATCCTTTAGACTATTCAGACTTGATGGAGCTACATTTTTTGAGACCTCGAATCAATCCAAGCTCAGTTAAAAAACGGGAGTGCTAAGTTGGTCACTTTCATATGGAGCTCAGTTGTTTGCGAGCTCAGTAGTTTGCAAACTCAATTTTGGAAATTGTCTACCCTTTGATGTACGAGCTCGTAAAAGTAAAGAAGACCTCAGTTGTGCAGAAAACTAAATTGGAACTGGAACTTGCACAGGAACTGGAACTGGAACTTGAAATCGAACTGAAGAAAGAAATTATGTACAATAGATCAATGTCCCTTTAAATCTTCTGTAGGGACATTTGTTACTTTCAGTGGTTTCATTCTATGATGGACAAAAGCTGTGTTTAATGCGCTGAATGTGCGCTTAGCCCAAGCAAGGTAACAACACTGCAAGATGTAAGAATAGCTTGTGTAACACACATGATACATGTAGATAAATCTTACTGTTCACATTGCACTTGCTTTCTCTTGAGGGGGGTGCTTTCGCTCATTTCGATCCTGAAAACTTCAATTTTGCTTTATCTTTTGAAACATTTTGAAAATAGTTAAATTCATTTTTCAAGTAAGTTTTCTAACCACACAGATTAAAGTTCCATCGGCTCTGCATAACTTGACAGGGACTGCGCAGCAAGCTATTAAGTGGGGGGGGGGGCTAAAGAAGAACCTGTGGACGAAATTTGAGGGGGCATGCTTGGGAATTTTTATTTAATTCTCTTAAGTGACGGAGAATGCTTTTATAATGATAAAACATCTTCAGTGATGTTGCTATCGGGTCTCAAAATTCACAATCACTTAACTGAAATATCATAGACTGTTATACTACTGATATCAACCTTTATTATATGGCTACAATAGTACGCGCGCTCTGATTTGCTGCCGAGTGGGCAAGATTTTCTTGCAATGACGGGCATTATGAAAATTTTTAAATTTGCCCTAGATCTTGGTGTAATAAAGGCAAAACTTGTCTCATTTTCAAAGAAACTGTTTCTTATGTCACTTCTGGTTTCGATCGCATGGCCAGGTTTGTTTCGGTGCAGTGAACATGACCTCGAATGACCTCTTGAACGCACAAAAGGATATTAAAAAACGCTTCCCATTTTTCTTTTCCAGTGCTAAAAAGGCCATATAATAAACAACTTATTAACCTCATCCGTTCAGTCATTACTGGGAAATCTCAGACCCCGGCCTTGACGTATTGACCTCACCACCGCTCGGTCAATACTTCAAGGCCTTGGACGAAGATTTCCCTGTAATGACCTCACTCTCGGTTAATAAGTGGTATTTAATTACTATAAATAAGCCAGAAATCCAACGATTTTGCTTGAGCTGCCTTGAACTCAACGCTGTATAATTAGCAATTATTGGACGAGGCTGAGTATGATATGAAGTATTATGCAGATCAAGGAGGGTGTTATCGGCCAAAGCCGAAGGCTTGAGGCGTGTAACACCACCTTATAAACTAAACCCAGTTATTAGTTTTGATCGAAATTGACCAATTACGAAACTACGCACTTTCCTGAGAGGTCCGCATCACAAAGAAGCCATTTAAAAGACGTTTACCTCTCCTAGCACAAGGTTAAAAGCGAAAAAATATTTGATAATTGTAAAAACCAATACTTAATTCTGTCTATTTATATGCCCGTTTATCTTTGCCAGTAACTCTGGTCACTTTCGAATTAACGATTTTTTTGCTATTTTTGGCTCGTTATTTTTGTTAAATTGTTTTTTTGTTTAATTTATTTTTATTTTTTCAAAAAACGTGGGGGGTGGGGGGGGCTACGGCCCCTCCAGCTTGGTCCCTGCTTGAGACTTCTGTAGTTCTGCACAATTTTACAGACAGTTAGCTCCGATGTTACCTCAAGTGTGTGGCAAGGTTTCACTGGGAAATTCACCTCATGTAAGTTGTAAGGACAATATCAAACAAAACGTGCCATCAGTATTTTCCGTGAACTCCAACCGTTGTTGATTATCACTCAATTATATGATGCACATCATGTCAATTAGGTGTTTCAGACACAAGTGAAACACATGACTTGTGTTTGAAAAGTGATCAAAAGTTGTTATTTCAGAGGTGTTTGAAACATGTTTCAAACAGTTTGAAAAGCATTGAAATTTGTTTCAAATGCTGCTTTCAAACACTGTTTTCAAACGTGTTTGCAAAAAATAGTCATCATCCTATTCATATGGACGGTCACATTTTTCTAAGTCACCCATGACAATGGTTTGGTCTCCTCCTCAATGTTTAAAGTGCTGCCGTGATTTAAAAAAATAAAAAAAAATCGCCTCCCCTTCTCCTTCTAATTTCTCCTTCAAGGTGTGTTACATGTAGCTTAACACTTGATTGACGAAATTGCAAGCTTTAATTTTGAGCAGAGGACTTATTTTGAGTATACTCATGTTGAAACAGGGTTCGTGCAGGAATTTCAGAGTTAAATTTAAGGACTTTTTAAGGAGAATTTAAGGACTTAAATTTGACTTTCAAGGAGAAGAAACGAAGAAGAATAAAGCTTCTCTAAGCATTTGTTTCCAATAATGGCGGCACATTTTTTGCCAAGGTGCTCTTGAACCAGATCACTTTCTATATTTTTTTCTCTTTTATTGTTTCCAATATATTTTTTCACATTCAATGTGTATTTAAGTAAAAAATTCAAGGAGTTTTTAAGGAGTTTTTTTAAATTTCTCATTTTTAAGGAGTTTTCAAGCACCCTTAAATTTGCAAAATATATTCAAGGAGTTTTCAAGGAGTTTAAGGAGTAGCACGAACCCTGTTGAAAAATGGCCAGCAAGGCCTCAGACAGCTACAATGTAGAACAAGGAGAAAAAAAATATATTAAAGACGTCATACACTCTGGGTTAAAATTGCAGTGTGCGAATGCAACTTAAGTATGAAAAACACTATTTCAAGAATTTGAAATCCCCAAAACTCTTGTGTTGCATACTAAATCAGCCGCATATATACACACACACTGTATTCTTAATAATCTAGTGAGTGTATCACTTCACTTTTCCCTCAATCCAACTCTCTCAGGATCTTGAATTTACACTACTAATAGAAATGGCAGACCATAATAGGAAAATTCCAGTAACAATAAACAAGCTTCTAATTTCATGTTTCTTCTCCCCCTTCTGAAAAAAAAAGGATCATTTTGCTCTCCAGCAAGTCAATTATTCTACTTTTCTTAACTTGTACCTTCCACAGTCTCAGGTTCATTGTTCAGTTTAAGCAACAGAAAACGAGGGCTTCTTGGACAAAATGGAAGGGTCATGGTCTGTAGCACGGCAACAAAAAACCCAAATCCTAGCAAATATGGCCAACCCTGATCTGTACCAAGCATCTGCAAGACAGAGCAAACCATCAATGGGCAAACCAATCTATGGATGGACCATGTTCTGGTTTGTGAGGTCTTTCATCAGATAAGGCTCTCAAAAAAGTAGTAACACGCTTGAAAAAGTACACATAGGTTTTGAGTCTCCTTCATACTGACAAGCTGAGCAATTTACCTGTCTAAGTCCCAATATGTATCCAGCAAGAATCCCTAAGACTATACCGAACTGATTAAGTACACCAAGCGCTCCTCGTATTCTGGTGGGTGCAATCTCTGACAAATATACAGGTGCTACAGCAGTGTTGACACCTAACAGCAAAAGAAATTTTTGTAAGCAAACAGCAAAAATAGACAGCAAAAAGTCTCTTAGCTCCTTGGAAGAATTGCCACACCAGTACACTTGCAGTTGTCTCAGAGTTGTAGCCTAAATCAATTTTCAGTCACAGAAAATTTCCATCTGTACTTTGCACTTCTGCAACAAGGAAATGGCATTGTTTGATAATAATTATTAAGCCTACATACCATTATTAAACCCAAAAACAAATCGTCCAATAATTAGTAACGCTGGTCCTTTAGCGTAGTATGAGGAGAACATCATTAAAGAGCCAACAATGGCTGGTATATTGTTTAAGAGCAGGGTTTTCTTACTGAAAAAGGAAAAAAGAAAACAAAAAAAAAAGACATTGTAAAGCTCAGTTCAATCATCAAATTAAACAATTATGCAAGATTTAATTAATTTTTTGTATGAAAATTATTTTGGGTACCGGTAACCCAAACAGTTGTTTCATTTAATCACTGGTTAGGGTATATTTATCAATTATTCGACCTCTGTTGGAATATGCAAAACTTCTTTGGCAGAATATTACACATATATTGGCACTTACTGCCAGTCTCACTACTCTAGAGGATAGAAGATCTGCTATAGGTATTAATTACACAGAAAAGGTAAAATGCCCGGATGATTACATGTAGCTTTTTTTTTAGCTAGAGAAGAACCAATAGTTCCTAATTATAATGCAAGATTCAGGAGTAATTTTAGAAGATTCTTGTTTGGAGGCCAGCAGAAGTATAAGCACAGCAGTCACAGGAGACTATTACATTTAAATTTTAATCACACATTCCTTGTTCAGATGAAATGATATATGAAATGAATCATATATTGAACTGCGGATATGAAATCAAATGAAGCTATGGTCCTTGCAGTTATGGACGCAATTTGAGCAATTGCATAGAGAAGCCTGAAAAAATGAAAGGTCATGAGGTCATGGGTTCAAACCTCGTTGAAGTCCTGAATTTTTTCAGGCTTCTCTATGCAATTGCTCAAATTGCGTCCATAACTGCGAGGATCATAGCTTCATTTGATTTCATATCCGCAGTTCAATATGATTCATTTCATATATCATTTGATCCGTTCATTCATTCATCACGGGTACACTTGAACCCACAAATGACCAGCTCCCAACATCAGTGGCTTCATACCTCAGTTGGTTAGAGCGTCACACCGGCATCATGAGGTCACGGGTTCAAACCCAGTTGAAGTCTTGAATTTTTTTCGGGCTTCTCTACGCAGTTACTCAAATTGCATCAATAGCTGCCAGGATCATAGCTTCATTTAATTCCTTATTCAATTATTATATTTTGCTTAATACCACGCACAACTGAAGACGCAGTATTAGTGGGAGAAAAAAGAGTGCCGGGGATCATAAAAAGTCATCCAGGACCCAAGTGCCGCCTGCCGTTGCGAGGCCAGTCACGGGGGTTAGGCTAGTGTTAGCAAGTGGCATACTGGCCACGCACGGAGCACGGCTGCCCTGAGCAATGTGTACCTATGCCAAGCTCCTGGAAGGTTGGACCAGTGTGCCACCATTTCTCACCAAAGCTAGGGCAACCTAGGCATTGCTTCAGTGTGGGACTGAGGGGTTGGCACCGTCAACACTTATCCCCAAACCATCTTTTTTTTCCAATAGAAATGACAAAATGATAAATATGACAACAAAGGCATATATATATATTAAGTAGGAAAGAACTACCATTAGTATTTAAAATACCAAGGGGATAACCTATTAGATCACACAAGGAGGGTAGGAGAGGAAAAGGACTTGCTTAGCGGTCGAGAATGCGGTGGGGAATTTCCAGATAAGATGTGCTAAAAAGTGCACGTACGGCAAGACATAGTATATTTTGATTGCCTGGTGAGATTGGGTGCACGTGTCACTGAAAAATCTAATTGGTTCGAGCAAACGGAGATGCAAAAAACACATGCTGATCGGACACAGTAAGCAAGAAGAACAGTTGGCGCAGGCCGTATCATTAAGATGAATTGAGCTAACCATTAAACTACAGTTTATGTTCTAGCAGAAACAGCCAGTAATCATTAATATTTATTGTAATTATCTATAGCATTTATATATCCCAGTAATATAGTTTTCATGCAGCTTGTACTGTCACTCTGAAATTCAGCCGACAAACGGTCGTTGTTTTTCTTCTTCTCCTTCTTTTTCTTCATTTGGATGTCCAAATTCATAATAACCACAACAACAGTCACGGACTGCAAAATGCCATGTTACCCATGCCAACCTACTGTAATTACAGCACAGAAAGATTTAAGTGATTCATGAACAGGATAGAAGATAAAACAAACTTAATAAATGAATTCCACACATACAGCATGACCATGACCCAACTTTATCAGATAATCTTTTGCCGATAAGACCAAGTTTTTGCAGAATTTGGCATTACACATTTTCTTTGACTATGTGAATTGTAGGTTAAAGACATTTATTTATCATTTAACAGAAGTTTTCCTAGCTGTCTCAATGCAGCAACCACACATGCTGAACGGGGGGTGTAATTTGCAGGTTGCAGGTTTATACATTAGGGTCTACCTAAAACCCGGAATCCGGAATCCAGAATCCAGAATAACACTGGAATTGGGCCTAAAAACTTTCGTTTAGGTCTAATTAGGCCTCAACAAAAGTTTTTAGGCCTAATTCCAGTGTTATTCCGGATTCCGAATTCCGGGTTTGAGGTAAACCCTAATGTATAAACCTGCAACCTGCAACCTGCAAATTACACCCTCCGCAGTTGACATGTATTCCTGGTGGATCAAATTTCACCCAAAATTTGCATAAAATTGTTTACCAGAAGTTCGAAAGGCCGCTGCACACTAGCCGATTTTTTTGTCGTAGAGTCAGAGTCAAAATTGTCTTGATCCGCCGCACTCTAGACGACAAGGGCCGACAAAAGATTTTGAGATCTACAACATAGTGCTGTCAGATATTGCTGGACAAGCCCCGATCTTGTCGCAGACTTGTCTGAATTCACTGTACACTAGAAAACATGTAAGATTTTTCATCGGCTGAGAAAAAATCGGCTAGTGTGCGGCGGCCTTTAACTTCAAAGGATTTACCCGATGTAATTTCTTTTAAATATGACAGTCTGCGGTTGATGTGCATGCTCGTAATAATAATTGTAGCCAGTATAAAAATATATTCCCAGAGAAATCGGACGACCTGTAGTTGCTGTCAAATTGCGGTTGTTTTGCAGAAAGTCGATTTGCCCGTCTGAAGAAGACTCGATTCGCCTGATCATTGGTGATTTTTACAATTGTCAAGGAAGACTCTTTCGGCGTTAAAAGCCTTCAGCCAGTTAGCTGTTTTCAAAAAGACTTTCCAACACTGTTTTACACTTCCTTGCTCCGTACTTTTTTTGATTGACCGCTTGCCCCATTTGGGTGAACCATAAGGAGCAAAGTGAAACTAGGTTAGAACGTTAGGCAGACCAACCATTAGTGCGTCAGAACAAACCGTTAAGACGTAGGGACAAAGCGTTAGAATGTTTGGAATAACCATTAGAGCGTTAGAATCAACTGTTAGAGCGTTAGGACAAACCGTTAGAACGTCTGAAAAGCCATTAGCTATTCGTTAGTTTTCGAACGTTTAACGGATTATCGTTAGTGTACGTTTTCCCAAAGAAGGTCACAGATGTAAATTCATTGACTGTAAGCCAGTGAGAACTGCTTATAAAACATGTATCTTATTTGACATGTGAAAATCCAAATTTGTTGATATTTTAGAATAAAATAGACATTAATGATGGAAAGCAAATATGGGTTGGAGCCTGGGGTTGACTACTCAGCCTCATACCATGTGATTACCATATTAGGCTCCTGGCTATCCCTCTTGCCATGCAAGCCTTCTCAGGCAGACTTTCTTTGCTGCAAGTAATTTTTGGCCTGCAGTATTTTTAATCCCTCCCTCCCTCCCTCCCGTTTTGCTTTCTGGCTTTTAACCAGCCCCCAAAATTATGCCCAACTAATGTGTTTGTTGTCATTTACTGTGCACCATTCATTAAAAACACTTAATCCAATATTCAATTTGCTCAGTTGAAGTTTAATTCAAATCTGACTAAATTAACTTGTTCAATTAACCATTAGCATGAATTTTATCATAGCACATGTAACATTTTATGTGTACATGTGCCAAATCTAAACTGTTTAAACCAAACCTAAACATAAACGTAAATAAAATGGAATTAAAAAATGTCAATTAGCAGACTAAACCAGTCAGGCGCCTCCATGGAGTGGCTACACATATTTGGGTACCTCCTTCCCCCTCAAAAAAAAATTAATTAAAAAAAATATAAAAAATAGTCAAGTAGGATAAGAACAAGAACTGATGAGAACCGGAACCTACATTTTGCTGCATAATGTGATTGGCTCTGGAATTACATTTATGATGCTCAATTGAAAACTGCTCTGGTATACAATGTTTTACAGCCTCAATTACTATAGCGAAACATGCAATCTTAATGACCAATCATTATTGCAGTCAGATGGTCAAGACTTAATTTGACCCCATATGGCCTACAATATTACAAAATTCCTAGCCACTGAATAAAGGAGTTAAATTATTTCAAAAACAAAAGTGCTGCCCTTAGAGTGCTTTAGCAGCTTGCACCTTCAATGCTCATGTTATTGGAAAATGGTTATGTGTACTACTTTGTCCACTTACCTGCCAAGTGAATTAGCTGTCAACTGACCAATGGTGGCACCAAACATGCCACCAACAGCAAAAATAGCCACTGCAGTGGACCACATCAGTTCACTAAAACGTGAATGTTTTCTGAAATATTTTTTGATATTCTGTTGAAATAAAGAACACAAAAGAACATCACATGACTACAAAATTCATACTAGTACATATGTATGAACTAGGATCCATATTTCTGCCAAGTAAATGGGTGCGGTTTCCAGAGCTGCGGTTTCCAGAGCTGTGATTTGACTGATTTAAGGACAGCAGTCTAGTCTGTGACAGAGCACCAGACTACTGTGCAGCAGGTCGTTGGTTCAAACCATGGCAGGCCAACGAACAGGGTCTTCAAAACTGGTAAGAAAGGTGCTGCCTTTGTACTGACATCTGCAATTGATTACTCTGAGACCAGTCAGACTGATTGTCACTCGCAGTTATCCAATTTCCAATTAGTTAGCTGTGAAGAATTAGCTAGCCTCATTAAAGGTTCATCACTCAAATCGTGTCAACTTGATCCCGTTCCAGTTTTGGTTTTGTGACAGTGCTATGATATTCTTCTTCCAGTCACAACAAGGATTGTCAATCTGTCTCTACAGCATAGACAACTTCTTGATGTTTTAAAGATGGAATTGATTACACCGTTATTGGAGAAATCTACTGCTGATCGCGAAATACTTTCCAACTATAGGCCCATATCAAATCTACCATTTACATCAAAGTGCTGCGAAAAAGTTGTTGCTCTTCAGTTAAATCAACATGTACATGACAATCGTCTACATGAAGTCTATCAGTCAGCCTATAAACCATGCCATAGTACTGAATCGGCCCTAATCAGAGTACAGAACGATATTCTCATTGAAATTGACAATGATAATTGTGTTATGCTGCTTTTCTTACATATTTCTGCAGCGTTTGATACGGTGAACTATCAAGTTTTATAGTCAAGATTATCTGATCGTTTTGGAATTAAAGGAACTGCTTTGTCATGGTTTGAGTCTTATCTTCAGGGGTGTACGCAGTTTGTATGCATTAATTTAACAACTCAAGATCTTCCTGTCATGACGTGATGTTTGGAGTCCCTCAAGGTTCCACTCTTGGACCGTTTCTGTACCTGTTGTACACTGCTCCACTTGGTGATATACTACAAAGTATGGTGTACGTTTTCACACGTACGCCGAAGACACCCAGTTGTACGTGTCATTCAAGTCATCTATTACTAGTGATATTGAATGCTCTCGTTCTACTCTGGACTCATGTGTATGTGCCATTGAACGTTGTATGCTTTGTAATGACCTTAAACTCAACAGTGACAAGACTGAACTACTCATTCTCCACACTTAGCATAGACCTGCTCCTCATCTCGATTCCATGAATATAGGTGATCTTATCTCGTTGTCTAAAACTTACAAGAACATTGGTGTCACATTTGAAGGTTACATGAACTTTGATGAACATATTAAGAACATTTGTAGAGTAGCTTTTTATCATATTAGGAACATTGCTAAGATTAGAAAATTTTTGAGTTATGATACTGTAAAAACTTTAATGCATGCATTTGTTACTTCTCGGATTGATTCATGTAATGCACTTTTGTTTGGTTTGCCTAACTTTCTTATTCAGCGTTTAAATATGTTTTAAACTCTGCTGCTCGAGTTATTGCTCGTTCTCGGAAATTTGATCATATCACACCGTTACTGATAGAATTACATTGGTTACCAGTAGAGCAGCAGATAATATTTAAGATTTTATTATCCGCATTTAAAGTAGTTAATGGTTTAGCACCTAGTTATTTAAGTGAATTATTAGAAGCCTATGTTCCAAGGCATATGTTAAGATCGTCTACGCAATTGCTCCTGCATGAGCCCAAATTTAATCTTAAGACGTATGGCTCACGTGCCTTCTCTGTTTGTGCACCTGGATTATGGAATAGTCTTCCTTTAGAAATTAGGAAGTGTGACTCTTTTGACACTTTTAAGAGGAAACTTATGACACATCTTAAGAGTTCATCTTTTTGTTAGCTATGAGTACATATTTACCGATAATGGAAAAACTGGTGTATGAAAGACTGAGTAACTTTCTTAATCATCATAACATATTAAAATTGCTCTTTGACAACACATTAAAAAAACATATTAACATATTAAAATTGCTCTTATTACTGACAAAATTCAAAGAGCAACTGAAGCAAAATTTTATTCATGTGGAATAGTTCTTGACCTAAGTAAAGCCTTTGACACTGACAGTAGATCACTAAATTCTTTTGGCTAAGCTTGAACATTATGGAATTAGAGGACTAGCAAATCAGTGGTTTCAATCGTATTTAACTAATACATGTAGGAAGCAATTTGTCTATGAATAATTTGCACTCAGATACTCTGCAAATAACAATTGTGGGGTGCCACATGGCCCTGTTCTTGGTCCCTTTCTTTCTCTTAGTTATATTAATGATTTTGTCAATGCCTGAGTCATCTGTTTTCATCTGTTTGCTGATGATTCTAACCTGTTCTATACTCATAAGGACTTATATCAAATTGACCAAACTGTCAGTCAGGCGTTGGCTGCCATTTAAGCATGGGTTTGTGCAAACAAACTTTCTCTCAATGCTGAAAAGACACATTTTGTAGTATTTCATCCATACCAAAAAAAATTAAATCACTCCATGAGAATTGAGATAGATGGTAAATCACTAAATCAGCAGAACAGCGTCAAGTACCTCGGTATACTTATGGACAGAATCCTTAATTCGAAAGAGCATATTCAGCAAGTTTCTATAACAGGGCTTCTGATAGGGTGTGGAAAAAAATGGGAAATTATGCGACATTTTCAGTGCAAATTATGCGGCAAGAAGTGTCTATTATGCGGCAAATTATGCAATTTTTTCTCAGGTCATTTCACATTGTTTTTAATACCAGGTTTGACAAGAAGAAAATCACTTTTATGCTCTTTAGCAGACAATTGGAGTGTAAAGAAACACTTAAGCATCGATATGAAAATCAAACAGATGATTTTCACTTCATAATATGTATAGGCATTTACTTTAACCTTGAATGATCGAAACTCGCACCCAGGCCCCCAACACACATGAAAATGTCATGTAATGCCTTGTTGATCAATCGGCAATCAAATATGAAGGTTTCAGAGGTTTTCCAATGTTCTTTGAGTGGCAAGTTACATTTAAATAACATTAAGCTGTGCAGAATCTTTACTTTAAGAGTCAATTTATTGTGTACTTTGTTCACTTGGTGCAATTTTTTGCAAATAATGCGATTTTTCGTGAATTGTGCGATTGGATGTGATTTTGAGGCATTGGTGTCTTATGTAAAATTAGGCATTTTGTTGACCTCAAAATCTTAGTTCAGATGTGTCATGCAATAATTAACTTTTTCCCAATATTATCTTACAGCTGTTTGGTTTGGGGCAATACTTATGATCACAACATTGAACCTCTTAAAATTTTGCAAAAGAAGGCAATTCGTTTCATCACTTTTTCTAAATTTGATGCACATACGAGTCCTTTGTTTACTCAACCAAACCTCCTAAAGCCCAAGGATGACGTATAAAACTTCAAACCCTTTGGTTCATGTATCAATTTGACGCTAGGAAGTCAGTCAAAATCTTTGATTCATTTTTTGTAAAAACTTCCAGCATGCATAATGTCAATACTCGCTTTGCAAATAGATCTACCTATCATCTCCCTAAAATTCAAACAAACTATGGCAAATTTAATATTCGACTTATTAGGACAATTGACACTAAAACACTGCATCACGTATTAGCAATGTTGTGGTACCATATGAAACAGCAATTATTGCTGAATAAAATGCGGTCATTATTGTGACGTAATACGTAACCATGGAAACGGGAATGCCCTATAAAACGCCCTATATTTTGGCTTTAGTTGCTCATATCTCAAAAACGAACTCGGTGACCCCCATTTTTTATTGCTCGAAAGTGATCAACAGACCAAGATGAAACTTTTTGCAAAGTTTAAAAAAATTATGTCGAGCAGATTCAGAGCCACCTTAAAAAA
>BLFK01000118.1:901711-905822 GCA_014634185.1 Astreopora myriophthalma | reverse complement strand
ACCTTCTTGCAACAACAATAACACCTTTTTTACAACAACTATACTTTCTTGTGTGCTTATTTGTCTGCAGTTATGGTCTACGTACGGACCAAAAAATGACATTTCATGCTTTCACCACGTTGCACTCACTGTCTTCAATGAAAATTAGAACTGAATCCATTCAAACTTTTCTACATGTACTTTGTTGTAAAAAACAAATAACGGCCCTTTCTAGAGGCATTGAACCATTTGCCAATGGCTAGTGCAGATTGCCTGCGAGCAAGCTCTCCACTGGGGTCTCACGCGAGATTTTCGAGCGCGAATTGTGGGTCGGGTGCGGCGAATTCGCGCTCGAAAATCTCGCGTGAGACCCCAGTGGAGAGCTTGCTCGCAGGCCATAGTGCAGACTGAGCCATTTACCATTTGTTTTATAACATAATCAAACACCTTACATCAGCAGGGTGCACCCATAGGCAAATAGTAACTGCTTAATAATTATTAACCAATGACAGCGCGGACTTTGTGTTAGTTATGTACTGTTTAAAGGCCCAGTATCACCCTAGATGCCTTGCGCGCCGAGGTCAACAAAATCAGGTAGTCAAAAATGACCTGCTCTAAAAAAAAAAAGGCCCAATCCGGAACAAGCTGATAATTTCAAATAACCGACTACAAGGCGTCAAGGGTGATACTGGGCCTTTAATAAACGAGCGGGAGTGTTTTGTCGGGTTTTAAACCGGACCAACATGTGCGAGAAAAACATGGCTTCCAAGCGAGTATTCTGCCAGCCGATAAGCGCGAAGAAAACCACGGAACTGTCAGAGAATGCCGCAAGAAAGTCGACCTGCCATGTCAAAAAACACTTGGTGAAGTTCTTTTTCCCACGAAGCTTCTGCGTAGCCCTTGTTCACGTCTGGCAAATTCAAATCAATGAAACTAACCGTAATGTGATAACGAGAAATCATTCTGGAGATGTCCAAAGATGAAGGTTAAGACTTGTTGCAGTAGCGTTTTGTTGTTTTAAGGTATAGATTCTATATCATTGGGCTATTTCGTTTATTTGACTTTTTGAGCTAATTATTACCGTGATCTTTACAAAAAGAATAGGTGGTTTTTACATTACGTCATCGCCGCCATGGTGGACGAAAACGATAGATCCCTCATTATCTTTCTTTGTTCGTCCGCCAGTAGTTGTACATTCCACCTTTCTGATCTGTACCCCTGGGTATTGGTTGCAAAGCACCTCGTTTTTTACTAGCGAGGTGAAAGTGGGCGTTTTAAAAGCTTGTGCACGTGACTGATTTGAGTGAGCGTGATAGCTTAAGTCATGAATTATGAATTAATGACTTTTTGAATTGTAAAAGTGGAAAGACCATGAAAAAACTGTCGTCAATTTGTTACAGCGGTTTTCGATTGAGTGTCGCAAAACCAATAAGTAATCACAGAGCCAATCATATAAAAGAAGTAGACCCATGAGCCAATCACAATTCCACGACAAGCGCGGAAAAAGGACACGGACTAAGTCACAATTGATTTTAGTTTTGCATCTGATTGGTTGAAAAGTTCCCGCAAATTTTTGATTCAACCACAGAGCAAACAAAAACCAAAGCAATCGCGTAAATTCTTTCAACACTCAATTGAAAACTGCTCGAAATTACTTAAGTATTTGCTTCCCAGGGAATACAGGAAGTGACCCAGTTTACATATAAATAGTTTTCTTCCCAAGGGTATTGTTTCGATTTTTGCCCAAGTTGTATGAGCAAGAGTCATAATGTTTGATCCTCGGGTCCTTTCAGGAGACTGACATAAAGCCACCAAATCGACTTTCCCCGAAAAGGTGTGGCTTTATAGCCGAGTACCAAATGTACCGAACTTGTGGGGTACAAACAAACGCACTGTTTTCGACACTGTTAAAAATCACGCCGCCTTAATTAAACTTGTCCGCCATTCACAAGAAGACTGATTCACACAAACCTGTTGTCCTAAAACGTATCTCCGATTATACGAAATGATTGGATACTAACAGGAACTAGTGAGACGCTTTAATAGCAATCGCTTAAATTGTGTCGGCGAGTGCGAGGGATTATTTCTTCATTTTGTCTACAATCTGTGCTATTTTTAAGAAATAAAATTTAAGGGCAACAAAGAACGAACATGGCTGATCGACCTTTATGATGTGACTGAAACGTCTGTGAGCTTTAATTTGGCCATTTCTCCTTCATATAGTCGATCCGCACTGAGGACAAAACTGTTTGTTTTACCAAAATATCAGTCAACACATAACTTTTATCAGTGCGGATGGTTTAGGGGGGTTTGTCCTGCAAGGACAAAATACTTTTTTACCCGGACAAACTTGTCAAAGGACCCGCTGTCCTGTCTCGGACCCTTATAAATTATTTGTCCGTGTTACTTTCTTTTGTTGACAGGCTGTAAGCAAGCAGTGCGGATGCGCCAGGGCAAATAAGGGTTAAATAATTTTTGTCGAGTCGGACAAATTCAAATTGGCCCCGGACAAAAAGAGAGTTTGTACTCAATACGGATTTACCCATAGTCTTGAGCCTTGAGCCTGTGATGGGTTTCTGTGCCTGTATGTACTAGACAATCACAATCAGAAGCCCTGACTTTAATATCCCAGTTCCTAAGGGGTTTTGGTTTTCAAGCAGTATCATCGAACCCGCGACCTTCTGCTCCGCAAATTGGCCCCTTTTACCAATTGCGCAAACCAGGCGGTGGTATAAAAGAATACGTTACGAATTGTCAAACAGTTATCTAGCCTCTAGGTCCCTTCCGGCTTACGCGCAACCTAAACTGTCTCTTTTGCTGCACAGGCAATAAAGAGACTAAATAAAAACAAAATTAGTGCTCAGTTAACGTAATGATTTATAGGGTTCATGCAATGGTTCATACGGGAAACATGAAAGGGCGAAAAATTTGTTTCCATGTAAACGAAGCAATTGTTATGCAAGTGTTCATTCTACACTGTTGTCCGCTGAACTAGCCTTAGTGTTTACTAAGGAGGACCTTGAAAACATTCCCGATATATGGGCTCTGATCCTAAACCTGGCTTGGGGCCTTTAATTATCTCAGAACATGGAGTTAAAACAGCTGTCTTCATTAAACCCTAACAAGGCTTGAAGCCCAGAGCAGATTCCACCTTGATTTCTCAAACATTATGGTACAGAAATCGGTTCAATACTAACAGACATCTTCCAAGACTCGTTACACAGTGGCATTGTCCCCCGCAGATGGAAAGAGGGTAAAAGGGACCTTTAGCAATGACGATGAAGACGAGGACGACGAGGTGTATGACCGAGTGAGCCCTAGAACGGGACTTCGTGTGTGGCGGGAAACGCAAATACTTCAGCAGTCAGGTTTAATGCGTGGACGAGTCGTTAACAGAGAAAATGCCTTTTAAAGAATTTCGTGATCTGCTTTTACTTCTCTACGGCGATAACATTGTTTCCGATGAAGAGTTTTTACGCTATATTTACATGATATCATTTTCTAATAATCGTTAACCAAATGAACGCAATCATAGCCTCATAACTAAATTCAGCTACAATACTTGCAAACCGAAAATTAAGGTACAGCTCAAATTTACGGTAATGCAAACGAGATTTGCCGTCGATTGACCTGGAATTGCAAAAAAAAAAACCTTTATATACCTGAATTTTAAATTGTTATGAACCTCATAACACATACTGTAATGCCCACACCTTCTAGATACCAGAACACAACAATACGCGCATTCCATAACGTGATAAAATCCAGGCTTGAACGGGACTCGAACCTGAGCTCTTCCAAAAAGTGCTGCGTGCCTACTTTCACATCGTGGGAGACTGGCGCGAGTTTTGCAAACGACGGACAAAATTTCCCGCGAAAGTTGAAAAAATATGACAGAGGGACGAGTTGTGTGTGTTGCTGAAGACGTGTGTGAAAAAAAATTGTAGCTATGAATGCCAGAAGAAATTAGATTCACGTGAGCCGGATGTGTTAGAGATAAAACTGAAGAACGATGATTTAGGTGGATGGAGTGTAGAAGATTTAAAATCTGTGTCGGCGAAATTAAAACTGAGGTGTTCCGGAACAAAAAAAAGAACTTTTCGATCGACTGCTGCCGTTTACGAAAAGTGAG
>BLFK01000118.1:889211-896711 GCA_014634185.1 Astreopora myriophthalma | reverse complement strand
CTTGGTAGCAGATTCACACAAGTGAGGAAGGCACGTCGAGCATAACTTTAAAGAACTGATAATCATGAAGAATGTACGCCGAAATAGTCCGAGTTACCCGGAAGATCCATCAAAATGTATGAAGTACTCGCTTTTTTTCTTGAATATTCTCTTTTGGTTGGCAGCAGTCTTAATCCTTGGAGTTGGCGTGTACATGATGGTCGAAAAGAAAGACGCCTACCAGAATTTAAGCGATTTGGCGTTTGATCCCGCGGTGCTGTTCGTGATTTTGGGGGCAGCACTGTTTCTCATAACCTTCTTGGGCTGCCTGGGTGCTCTGCGAGAGAACACATGTATGCTTTGCTTTTACGCTGGCATTGTCTGTTTTCTTCTCCTGATAGAGGTCACCTGTGGTGTGCTAGGATTTGTGTTCCGTGAGAAGGTAGAGGAGAGAATTCAAGTGAAGTTAATTGAGGCAATTTTGTTGTACCGCGATCCTGCTAAACCTGACCTTCAACTGGTTATCGAAACCACTCAAGCGGAATTCAAATGCTGTGGAGTAAGGTCATATCAAGATTGGGAGGCCAACATCTATTTCAACTGCTCGTCGCCCGGACCTGAGGCGTGTGGAGTTCCTCAAACGTGCTGCAAGGAAGCAGACGACATCAACAGTCAGTGTGGATTTGGAGTTGGAAAAATGGAATACGCAGAGCGAGAAAGGAGAATCCACACAACAGGCTGTTTGACTGCTGCTTTGGCATGGATCGAAACCAACCTAGTCACTATAGGTGCCGTTTCATTTTCAATCTTGTTCCTGCAGCTAATAACAATTTGGCTGGCTAATTCACTACGGGGTCAGGTGTCTGATATTAAAAAGTCATTTGACAACCCAAGGCACAACAGGCGATAAACTGTCTAAAGGGAAGTAGAACTCGATTTTTTCTGACACTGGGTCTTAAATCAGTACGCAGAGAACTTTTACGGTAATTATGCCTGAAGTCGACTTACTACGATATTGCTTTCCTATTGTTACTCTCTGGTTGATTCTTGACTCGAAAATAGGCAAGCAGCTACAGCTAGTTCTCAAATCATAGTTTATGATACGACCTGTCTGGTTTCATAGTGGAAATTGTACAAAGGGGAAACAAAAACAAAATCACACGAATTTTATATTCTCTACATAGATGTCCGCCCAATCCCACCGTACGTTTAGTAAGCAGTATGAGATTTGGAGTACAGTGTATCGGCGAATCGTTGTTTATGTATATAGGCCTGTGCAGAATCATTTCAACGAGAAACTGAAAGGTACATTTTAGCGAAGCAGATATAAGCTGATTTTCTTCGCTGGTTCCTTGCATTTTGTAACGAGCAATTATTTGTAATGAGAAGAATAAATTGAAAACAAAACTTCACTCTCTGAGAAACATCGTTAGACTGGAGCAGTCCCTAAAGGGCTTAATCTCTATATTGCCTTCAAACGTACCAGCTTGCCGGATGGCTTCACTTGAAGTGTTGCAGATGGGTTCAAAATTCATTTATCTTGCGTCATTGGTCACCTAATCGTGAGAAAGGCACCAATATTTCTCTAACAGTGGACAAACTGTGGAGGCAGCAGGAAATGGTCAATTATCTATTTACCATTATCATTAACTAGTTTACGTCAAGAAAGACATCCTTGAAATTTTCCGTGAGAGTTTTTCGACAAATGGTACTGGGCGTTCTGAACTTAAGGAAACAAAAGTGTAATCACAAAAACAGTATGTATTCCCAAATTAACTCCAACAATCGATATCAAGACAAATAGTCAGATCCACTTCCACTTCTGAACTCATTCGACGACGATTCGCTAAAATTTGAAAATTAAACGAGGCTTACCTGTAAGGTGAAGTTTGATTGTAATTCTACGAGTTATTGGTCAGGAGCGGAGAAGTCAAGTGAGATAGCGCGCGGGAAGCAAACAGTCAGTCTTGAAAAGTTCCAAAGAAGGTCCAAAGGCTCATGGCCATACCAAAAGTGCAAGGGTAGGGCCGTGAGAATGGTAATCACATGTGGTGGGCACGTGACTTCTCCGCTCCTGACCAATAACTCGTAGAATTACAATCAAACTTCACCTTACAGCCTTGTTTAATTTTCAAATTCTACTTCGTGATTGGTCAAAGTCGCTACCAAGTCACGTGAGATTTTTAATTAAAGCAGATGGCCATGACCTCCTGAGCAGAGATAATGGATAATACAAGACAGAAGCACTCTCCTGTTAAGGCAAGTGTTTTTATTAACATCAACACTGACTTTTCAGAAGGTCAACACCAAAATTATCAGATACACTAGCCCTGATTGGCTTGTCGTAGAACTTGCTGAAAGTTCCAACATTGGCCCATCCAGCGGCATCCATGATTGTCTTCACTGACACGTTAGCCACTTTGGCAGCAGATGTGGTAGCTGCTCGGGTGCTGTGTGCACCATACTTAGTAATACTAATTCCAGCATTCTCTAAAACCTTTTTGAGCTAACGAGCAATTGTATCATTACATACAGGTTTGAAGGGTTTACAATAACTTAATGACAACTGGGTATAATTCCCTCTGGTTAACTTGGTACGATTAACGTACTCTTTAAGAACTGTAACAATACATAACGTTTTATCCTCGTCAAAGTTACGAAACTCTAAACGTCCTAGGTGTTTGCCTGGTCTGGAGGTTTTGAGCAGTTTCTGGATGTAAAATATACACTGTTCATTAGTAAGTATCATATGAGAAACATCTAGGGCGTGTATTGTTTGGCATCTTTGTCCTGAGAGGAGTGCAAGCAACATGGTTGTTTTTAGTGTCAAGAGCTGTAAGCTGAGGCTTTCTGGGGGGTGATGCGTTTTCAGATATGACAGGACTGTACTCACATCCCAGATTTCTTGATATCGAGGCAAGGATGGTCGCACAGTGAAGACACCTTTAAGGAACCATGTCACTAGAGGGTGATTCCCAAAAGTGCCACCCTCAGCGGGAAAGATGACAGTGGATAAAGCAGAGCGGACCGTGTTGATCGCACTGTGGGCAAGTGGCTTTTGGTAAAGGTCACCCAAAAAATTTATTCCATCAACTACAGATGCCGAAAGGGGATTAATTTTCTGTTCACGACAGTAAAGTTCCCATCTTTGTAGGTATGATTTGTACTGCTTCTTGGTTCCTGGTTTCCATGCTTGTAGGATGACGTCTGAAGCTGTCGTTGAAAGACCCTTACTAGTGAGGTTTGCCCGGATAAGTGGCAAAGTAGAAGCTTTATCGTCTTGTGCAGTGGGTGGATAAGGCCTGGATTCGGTGGCAGGTGTAACGTGTCCTTTTTCCTAGGATGAATAAGGGGAGATGCAATGAGCATGTTAGCGAGGTACGGCCACAATGGTTGAGTGGGCCAGTGGGGGACAACAAGAAGACCTGTTGCTCTGCCTTCTTGCACTTTTTGCAGAACGTTCTGAATCATACAGAAGGGGGGAAAGGCATAGAGAGCAAGGTTTGTCCACTTTACAGAAAAAGCATTAACAGCATATGACCCAGGGTCTGGTTGATAAGAAACATATCTTTGCATTTGTAATTCAGCCGAGAGGCAAACAGGTCCACATCTGGCTGGAAGTGGGCTTCATCTATAGCTTTCTGAAATACTGTGGAATTTAGGCTCCATTCAGTCTCCCTTCGTGTTTTGCGTGACTCAGAGTCTGCAGCACTATTGTGTTTGCCTGGGATGTGAGAGGCAGTTATCCAGGTGTTGTGTGTTATACACCACTCCCAGATATCAATGACTAATTTATTAATGGTGTTGGAGTGGCAGGTTCCCATTTGATTCAAGCATGCTACCGCACTAGTGTTATCAGTAAGAACAGTGACTGATTTCCCGGATATTGTATTAGAGAAGGAAAACCGCCTTTGTCTCTAAGTAGTTGATGTGATTTTCCGCTTCGTCTGCAGTCCATGACCCGCCTGTGGGAGTACCCTGACAGGTGCACCCCCACCCTGTTTTTGAGGCGTCAGTAGTCATGGTAATCTGTGAAACAGCATGGCTGACTTGGTTAAATGCTGTGTCAATTGACTCAATCCACCATCGAAGCTCACTGATTGCCTCCGGTGATAGGGACATGGGGCTATCAAAGTTACCCTTGCACTGGTGTAGGGCCTGGGTTTTTGCAATTTCAATCCATCGGTAATGCAGGGGCCCGTACATTACGCCCGGAAAACTCGATGTTAGTAGCCCCAACACTTGAGCTACTAGTCTTATTGAGGGTAGAACTCTATCTACGAGCTGTTGGCAGGCACTCTTAACTTTCCATGCCTTCTCTGGGGTGAGAGAGATTCTCATCAAAATAGAGTCCAAAATAAAACCTAGAAATACCAGTTGCTGCGTAGGGACTAAGACAGACGTTTGTGGATGCACCACAAGTCCCAGGTTGTTAAACATTGTAACTGTATCAATAACATTTTCGACACAATGATCATAAGTATCAGCTTGTAGATCTGAATCATCAATATAGGCAACTGATAAGTGACCGATTTGTCTGAGTGTGGAGTACACAGGCTTAAGAAGCTTTGTGAATTTTCTGGGGCAACACGCCAATCCATTGGGAAAACAAGTAAACTCATACAAATTGCCCCTCCAGGTAAATTTTAGGTATTTTCGGTCCAGTTTTGATATGGAGACCGAGTAATACGCATCCTTAAGATCAATAGATGCCATGAAACATCCAGCTGTCATCATCGTCACAGCAGTCCATATTGTATCCATTTTAAAATGGTGGTAAACTACGCACTAATTCAGTGATTTTAAATTCAAGATCATGCCATAGGAACCATCTTTCTTGGGACGCAAAAAGACCGATGAAATAAATTCACCCTGCTCGTGTTTTGATTGCTGGATAACACCTTTCTCAAGCAGTGAAAGAATTTCAGAATCAATAAATTCTGCTTCCTCTGGAGACCATTTTGGTTGGAATGGAGGCTTAATTTGTACAGGAATTTGGTAAAACTCAATGTTTTGGCCAGTGACGGTTTCCAGAATTTCTGGATCCGAGGTCAGTTTCCGCCATTGATCAACATAGTTGATAATCTGACCAGCTTGAAAATGTTCGACCCTAAACTTGTAATACTCCACAAGATATGGTAGCGTTGAGCTATAATTGCTTACCTCAAGTTCTGGTAATAAGTCAACAAAGGGTTCTAGTTCTACTTCCTCTGTTGTTGATCGGCACACTTCGTGCGAGGGTAAAACGGCTTGGGCTTGTGCTGCTGACTCTGTGTCGGCGTCGCTCGCAATAAAAAAGGCCTGTTATGTTGTTTAGGCCCAGTCTGGCCGGAGCTTTGGCCGTAATGGTTACGCCTTGAATGATTGGAGGTACTCGTTGTGTTACTAATCTTATTAGTAGCGCGAATGTGGGTCAACTGGGTCTGCAGTTCATCGCCAAATAGGTGCTCTGTCACAGGCACGTTCGCAGAACAAAGGTCGCCATAATCCTTGTGAAGGTGCGGCTTGATGTCCTCCCGGCGAAGCTGCGAAAGTTCAAAGCTAGCAAGGCCTAACAAAGCGATAGCATCCGTGGTCATTACCACGAGCTCATTAAACTTCCCGGCAAAGGTGCTATCAACTTTAGCTTTTAAATTAAGCAGTAAATCTGTGGATTTCACAACAATGTGGCCAACCTTAGTCAGGTTTGTCTGAAGGCGGGAAAACTTGAGATCTTTCCCTCGTGCTGTCCTAAGAAGCTTGTTCCAAATTTCTTCGTTGACTTTAGGGACAACAACTTTGCCACACTTGGCTGGGCGATGATATTTCTCGACTTTTGCTTTCAGCTAGTCATCGCTAAGTTTGTGTAGCCAGCTTTTGTTGGCGACGTTTGCAAGCTTTTCCGAGACCGGTTCTGCGGTTCGCTCGGCCTCGTCGAGTGATTGAGCAATGTCATCAAGCACGTGATCCTGACTCTCGGTCGCGTTTGAGTTTATATCTTGGGCCATTCGCCCCTCTGTAAGCAGGTCATTAACCTCACTAGAGATGCCTGGTTCAGGCGAATGGCGTGGTCTTTTCGAGGCAGATTCTGCCTCTTTATCGCCATGTTTGTCCACGTCATGGAGACGTTTGAGCGATTCGTACATTGCGGTCATATTTGTGTTTAGGCGCGTCAACACGGGTGTTAGAAGCTGTAAAAGATGCCCCTGTTGGTCTTCAAGATGTCCTTCAGAGAGAAGTGCAGTTTCCTCTTCTGGGGTTATGTTGTCGTTCATTTTTTCAAGAGGCCAACTTTCATCGGCCTATCTGTTTGCTAACCGAACGCAACTGAATGTTTGCTTCCCGCGCGCTATCTCACGTGACTTCGTAGCGACTTTGACCAATCACGAAGTAGAATAGAAAATATACAAGCAATAAGCTAAGTAGCTATAGAACTTTTAAAAGCTGAACTTTCTTGGCTTTCGACGAGAGAACTCACATTACGTAGGAGCTTGGAAATTCTCAGTGCAATTCACAAACAACAACATCAAACACGGCGACTGGTTTTTCCCGCGTGTTCCTCTCGGGCCGCTAAACCTTTTGGGAGGCACAGGTCTCCCAACACTCCAGTGAGTAATGTCAAAAAGAATGTCAAAAAATCGATAAAACGTAACAACAAAAAGAGAAATGAGTTGTACCATTTGTGTGGGAAAACCGGTTGTTCCGCTGAGAAAACAAATGGAACGGTTAGCCTGAACGGTGATTCTCGCGATGAAGCCTAGGCTGGTCCTAGTAATGCGCACAAATGGTAGAGAAAATTTCGGTCGTTTCGGTAAAACCGGGAAAAAAGGAATACTATGGAAGGTATTCCCTTTTTTCCCGTAAAATCTGCGTTGATATTAGCCGTTCCATTTGTTTTCCCACCGTAACAACAACTTTTCGCATACAAATGGAAAGCGCCCTGTAACTTGATGGTGCCCCAGTTCCCGAAATGAACTCAAGTGGTGACCGTATTTGTCATGTCACGATTGCACTGGAAGCGAGCAAGAAATGGAACTTCATGCGGACGATTCTCAGCTGAGAATGATCAGTACAAGCAATTGTCAGGCAGCCTTGAAATGAGTGTAGGGATCATTTTTATGTTGTAAATGCAATGAGCAAGATATTGCAGTTGGTGGCTAACATCAATCACTCGTTCGCTCAATTCATAGCAGGGTTTGAAACGTTCACCCACCGTGACATGAACCACCATTGCATGAACCACTGTGACATGAATCACCAAAGCAGGAACCACCGTGGTATGGAATACCATTTTGCCCAAACTTTCATATAGATATCTGACTGTTAATATTTTCGATAGAGAGACTCAAAGCAAAATATGTTAATTAGGCTGGCCAATTACGTGCAAACATACGAGGATATTTTCTTTTTTTATTTTAATGAAGGAGGTTACGACTTGACCCGGGTGATAATTTAGTACATAGCGTTTACAGGGGAAGCATTTCTCAGTTTTTCTAGCCTGCAGTGCAGGCGTATTTTGGGCGCGCGAGTGCGCATTTTCGT
>BLFK01000118.1:869638-876901 GCA_014634185.1 Astreopora myriophthalma | reverse complement strand
CCCCCCCCCCCCCCGCAAAAATAATAATAATAGCGCTTTCCCGTTATTTCGGACCCTCTCTATTTTGAACAAATTTTCGTTTTCCTCCATAGAACTTCGAGATAACGGGCTCTTACTATAATTACCTGTTCAAAACAATGATAATGCGCATTAATGACACATATAGCCAAACCTTGTTGAATTTCTCAAAATCTGTTTCCTACAAATGAGAAAAAGATAGACTGGAACAGCAAAAGTACTAGGAATCCGAACTTCACCTGGCCGTAGCATATCAGTGGTCAGCGCTTGTCTGGTAAAAGGGTCTGTACCCGAATTTAACAAGTGCCGCGTGATGACCGGACGGTCCATGATTTTACCGCTGGTTGGCAGGATCACGGGCTCCAGCATGAGTGTCATCATCAACGGATCTGCAAAAGCAAAGGAAA
Source organism: Astreopora myriophthalma (assembly GCA_014634185.1). Taxonomy (NCBI): domain Eukaryota; kingdom Metazoa; phylum Cnidaria; class Anthozoa; order Scleractinia; family Acroporidae; genus Astreopora; species Astreopora myriophthalma. The sequence continues at coordinate 876,476 of BLFK01000118.1, read as the reverse complement.
ACCAGCCATGCAGACAAAGTTGGACACAACTAAGGTTCTGTCGACCTACTAAGTAAGGCAACTTTCGGCAGAGAATGGAGAACTACCTTTGAATTCGTCAGGTGCGTCATCGTAATCTTCCTCCAAAGCAGCGTTTTCCGCCAGTTTTCTCTCCACTTTGGCCGCAAATTCTTTAAAAAGATAAATCTCCGCCTGGAAAAAGTAAAACAAACGTTGTAAGACTGGGACCATTGACGCGTAATTAAGCTTTTGCAGTAGAGAGAGGTGAAAAGGCAGGCAAGCTTTCCTACTGAATGGTTCGCTTCTTTAAAGGTACTTGCTTAGAGCTTCGTCTCATTAGTGTCCATGACCCAATTTGTTTTTCACTAAACCTACACAGCACCGTATGCGAAAAATTATGCGATTTAAACGAAAACCTAGTTCTTAACTACTTGTTGAAAACGTTCAAATCTGCTACGTGACCTTTCTGGTACAGTATTTGCCTAGAAAATGCGAGAAAATCCTTTGCCTCGATCTCCTATTGATGACAACGTGAAGGAGCAGCTTCCGAACGGATGGTGCAAAGTTGCTTTAGCCCGTGATGGTTGCTGAGGTTAAATATGCAACGATCGATCTCTCCCTCACTCACCTCAGTTTTGAGCAACGTTTTATGCAGATGCTTTGCGGCATCGTCAAACAATTCTTTCTTGTATGATCGCTGAAACAGGCGCAAATAAAACAGAAATTGACTCCTAAATGCCGTTTCCCATTTTTTAATCAATAACACGTGTTTTTGCCGCTAACCTGGTCTCCCGCAACAGCCTGTGCAAACTCATCCGAATCAAGATTCACGTAAATCTGTGTCAGTCTATCAAGCAAAGTCTTCGGCTCGAATCCATACTTTTCCGGGTTTTTTACCTGCAAGGAAAAATTAATAATCTTTTTTTCAAAATACTACCAGTACTACTAGTGCTACTAGTGCTACTACTAGTACTACTACTACTAGTACTACTGCTACTGCTACTACTACTAACAACAACAACAACGATAATAATAATAATAATAATGATAATGATAATGATAATGATAATAATATCACCAGAGATCAATGTATTCATTCTTATTAGTTTAAAAGATTTCTCGGCTGTGTTGGAACAATCCACTCTTTGCGGCCAATTACATGGCGAATTTCAGCCCGGGCTGTCACCCCGGCCTGGCTAGCCTGGCTGATGAAACTCCGGCCCCCATGCGCTTAATTTATGTTTTCAATTCCCACGGGATAAGGGGCTAGATACCACGCAGCTGTCTACAACCTCTAATTTCATTGGATCTGGTTAGGACGCAGCTCTATTGTTTTGGGGTTAAAGTTCATTGTTTCTGTTGTTTGTTTGAATGGTTCAATTGTTTTCTGAGCCAATCGCGTGTGCTGTTGTAATAGCCACGTACTGACCCCTCTTTGCATTTCAAGTGAACAACGTATCTCCGCAAATTTTCCCGCTTAAGTTTACATTTCGCGCCCGGGCTGAAATTAAGCATGTAATGGCTCGGCTTATTGTCGCAACAAAATTTCGGCTCGGTGGGGGAACCTTAAAGCTTGGCCCGGTCAGAAACTCGCATTACTATCGGGGCAGGCCCTAACAGTGCAAACGCATACTACTCCAGCTTTGTCCATTATGGTGAAATAGCCATCATGGCGACGCCAAGGGGATAGAGACCGTTTCTTCATTGCCCACAGCTCCCATAATGGTCCATTATATAAAGGAATCGACATCTCAGTGGGGTTTTTTATAAGATATTATAGTGGTATTGATAAACTTAACGCAGCAAGCGAAATCTTCGACCTTGACAGACACGCACCTGTGTTATTTCGACTTAATCAATAGATAGTCAATACGACTTATTCCAAAATGGCTGCCATTTGAACATTCATTTTCCTCATTTAAGGTAAAATATTCTTTTGACTTTTGGGCTTAAGAACGAGGCAAAAAGGGCTAATTTGAATAAAAACAACGGAATGTTAAAACAGTGGCCATTTTGGAATAAGGCGTATGAGGCGAGTAGCGTCGAGTTGACTATGACTCACAGAAAACGAAAACGAGTAGTCTAATTGTTTCTGTAGAAATCCACTAACATACTACCTTCAAAATCATTCCAGTTTTTTTCTTTTAAGATTTGAGGAAGCCGCCATTGCTTTGTTTTTGCTCAAAACGCCGGCTATTTTGCTATTCACCATATATTACGCAATAGATAGCGAGTAGCGAGCCAATCAGACTACAGGATTCGTGAAAGTATGCGAGTGGATTTCTACTTACTTAATTTCATGTATACTGTTTTTAGTGAAATTACCTTTAAATTTCTGCACTTTGGTCCACAAAGTTGCTGTAGGTTAAAGTTCAGCATAGCTGCTATGCGATCAATCAATTCCTGTCATTAAAATGTTATGCCCAAACGAATAATAAAGTCAATATCAAAGAATCGAGTTTGCTTCGTATCAGAGATAATAATAAACCCAACCCTATCTCTGCCACTGTCAGACAAAGCGCTCAATCCCATCCTTTCCCCCGACTTTATTCTCCTGCCGACAGCAGAGAGTTGGTTTGGTATCATTTGAAACCATCTGAGCGGGTGAATTGTCAGCATATACAGCTGTTTCAGTCCCTTGATCTCTTTTCCTTTAATCAGAAGACCAGACGACGCCGGTCACCTCTATGGTAACCGAGTCCCTTAGCCTTAAGCCACGGCCACACGATCAAACATTTTCGTCCAACATCTCGCGCGAGCTATGTTGGCAAGGCTGGCCAAATGACTGCACATTTCTTCGCAACACAAAATGTTGAATGAGAACGTTTGATCTAGAATCAAACATACGTTGAGACAGGCGGCTAAATGGTCAAACATGTTCATCCAACATCATATTCGACGAAGTGTTTCATCGCATAGCCGGGGCTTTAATTAATACATTAGTGAGACCAAATAAAGAATTACATCCACTAGAAGACGAATTAAAAAGCTAGGCAGAAATGGAATTCTTCCGTCCACTTGATATTTCTCTATAGTTCTCTACAGTTCTCTACTTCTAACCCTGAAACAAACATAAGCCTTACAGGCCTGAGGAAAGGTCCCTGGACATGCTTCGTCAGGTACAACATCATTTCCAAAGTCTCAGATGCGAGAGTTAGGTACGAACGGCACTGACGCTCATCCGTTGCGAGCTGTCTCAAACGAGAGGTGCGCACCTCCTACGGGAGTAAAACAAAGTCGTTTTCTGCATAAAGGAAGGCTAGCAACTGGGGAAAGAAAGCATGACTGCGACAGCCTGTGAACTCAGCTGAAGCTTACTTCTAATGGACCACGCAACAAGAGACGGCTGCATCAGAAATTAAGATTATACAAGGACCACAACTATGAAAACCTTATTCTGCCTGGTATCAGCTCTCTCAAGGATAGGCGCATGGAACAGCTGGTATGTCAAGAAATATGGTTCAGTGTCTTTTGAACGATTTTAACAACCATCTTGAATAAAGCGCGAACTTCACTCAAGGTGCAAATTGGGATATAAATTTCAAAGTTATTCCGTTCTCATCGTATCTTGCTGCACCGACTGTAAGATGTTAATAGCTCAGTGACCTGGTCACTGTTTGAAAAATTAACGAGGTTGTAAGGAGGGGGCATGTTGGGGCCCTGAAAGAGCAAGGAAAACGAGGGCTGAACGCAGAACCAAGAAATAGTTAATATCAGTTATTCCTGATAGAACAGGTACAGAGAAGAGCAACGCGCTTTATTGTCGGTAGAGGCAGAGATCTGTCTTATAAGGACTGTTAGATCAAACTTAAATTACTACCACTAAATTAATGGCTAGAATATTTAAATTTAAGTTTTCTTTTACAAGTGTATGAAAGGGGAGGTGATTTTTCCCAACAATTTGATGTATGTTTTTCTTTTCTAAGGGTGTGCTCTCGCTGCGCTAGTACTGAATTTTTTCTCAAGAAAAATAGAACTCGCACAACACATTTTCGTGATTATTTCTTTAACAGAATTACCATCTTGTGGAATAGTATACCTGACGATATTAAGTTAGCTAATTCCTTGAGTTCCTTCAAGCGCAAGCTTGAATCGTTATTCTTTTGGCGTTTGCACAACGTTTTCAATGGCGATAATATTCGCTCTTTTAAGGTTATATGTCCAAAGTGTAGAAGAGTGAATATAAGTGATGCATGTTCTTGCTAAGTTGGGGCTGAGAGGGGGGTAGGATCTGTGATTTTATATTTTGTAATGTTATTGGGGCTGGGTGAGGTGGTTGAACCTTGTAGGGGACGATATGTTCTTTTGTTCTCACACCTGTGTGTTTTGTATGTACAAATCTTGAAATAAATAAATAAATAAAAAATAAAAAAAGACACTGAGAGGTAACCTGCNNCCCCCCCCCCCCCAATTGTGTGTGAGTGTGCTAATGGTTCCTTACTCTTGGCTGCGCATCCCATTCAGTCACATTGGCCATCATCTGCTGGGTCTCATTGATGCTTTTTAATGAGTCCAATGATTCATCGAGCAGGAATGTAGTGTCATTGATCAGCATGTTCACAAAGCGAACAAACTGATCCGTCCTACAATGAAGAAAACAATACCTATCACACCCGCGCATTGCCCGCAAGGGAAGAGGAGACAGCTCTAACTTGGCATTCCTCTCCTATCCTGGGTTTTGCTCGTATCTCAAGCACTCACTTAACTGAAGTTCGAAAGTCCTTCATCCAGGGACAAAGAGAGGTCCCAAGCTTAGCATTACTTATTCAGTTTTGATGACAAGAATACATGACAACAACAACAACAACAACATACTCTGAAAAGGACATATTTCTTTCTGAAAAACAACCAAAATGTTCTCTAACAAGAATTTTTACTAAACCAATAAAAGGGCAGTGTAAATTCTTCAATTGAACTGCACGCACAAAAGGAGAACTCAAAACTTAAGCAAGCTTCAATAATGTCGTTGCTTCACATACTTTAAAATTATCGGTCTTGCTGTTACGAAGTAATGTTATCCACAATGACTACACAAAGTGCTGTAGAGCCAACTCATTCATGTGGGAAAGGAAATCATTTACACGCTTCTGACCGAATAAGAAGCGAACACAAAGTAGATCAACTCGTACGACTCTCCTGGAAAAATGGTGGCTTAGCGGACGGCTTGGCGGAAATTACATAAGTTTAGAGTTGGTTGTATAAATAGGCCAATTTCGATATATTAAAATTCACTCTTAGACTAAAGGCATCATCTCAAGGCTCCGGGGAATAAACTCATACAAATCCCCAGAGCCTCGAAATCATGTTTATTGTTTGAAGTTGAATTTTAAAATCTATTAATTTTGCTACCAAATTTCCACGTTCTACCTTTCCACATCTACCCTTCCCTCCCCCAAAAAAGAAAACAACATCTCATTAATTGCGCATGCATGCATGAATGAGTTCCAAAGTGTCCCCTGCCATTAACCGCACACCTTTTGAAAGAACCTCTTACCTGCTTTGCTTCATGATGGCCTGCCTGTGACCCAGGTCTTCCCACAAACTCTTCATTATGATAGAGATGTGATACCTGATACTAAATTTGTCATAAAACTCATTAGAGCTACCAGTTGTTTCTACATCTGTTGAAAAACAAGGTCAAAATTATATGAATTAGTTCCTGTCACCCACAATACTGCACCGATCGGTACATCTGTTGAACAGTGAAGAAGTGCACACAGGGCAATTATCTTGAAATACAGCCATGTAATGTATGCTACAGACACAAAACCACAGTGGCAATTTTTAAGCTCAGATTTCTGGGATTTATGAGCCGGGAGACTAAACAATGTACATGTCATGGGAAGACAACCCAACAACTGGTAGAATGACACGAAAACTCTGAGTGGGGAGGAGATGGTTTATAAAAAAATGACAATCTGACAAAGTTAGCTCTGCTACTTTTACCTGTATAAAAATTCATGAGAGCAGGAGCCAAGTTATCCAAAGCCAATGGATGACTGAGGATCATTTCATGAATTTTAGAGGCCACTGGCTGAATGTTTGGATTCATGACAAAGAAAACCTTAAATACAACAAACAAGCTACAAATAAGTCTCTAATTTAAACAGCCGACGATGCAGTACCTTAATAACAAATAATATTAACCACATACTAAAGAAACAAATCACAATGATTTCAAAGCACTATGGTGTAATATTCAATTAAATCATCAGTCTTTTTCCACGCACACAAACCAAATTATTTAATACTGTAATATGGTGAACAAAATACTACAACCGGTAACGAATCAATTTACTAGCAGGATACTGAATTAATGTTGCTGACACAATTGAACATCACTATACAACAAAGGTGTCAAAAACCCAACCTCAACAATTTTTGCCACAAGATAAGGATTGGAGATGTAGTTTGGAGAACAAACAAATGCAACAAGGAAAGTGACAACATCACTCATAACCGGGTCCTCCAGAACTGGCATGGCATGCCTGATAAAACAACAAAAGACAGAAACATACTCTTATACCTTCATGTAATGAGGTATTTTTGTGGACCATAGTACCCTGAGATATCCTTTTTCAGTACAAAGTCGTACTCAATCTGACTGTTTCAGATGCCAAGTGAAACTCTCAGTCCTTTTTCAAGGTTTGCAATATTTACTGTACATCAATTACAGTAATTATTATTGAGTTATTTTAAAAAACTCCTTAGCGAACATTGTTTGTTTTGGTAATTCAAGAGTGACTTAACAAGCTTTCAACTTACATGTTGACAAAGAGCAGAAACTCTGCCACATCACTAACAAAGTAATCTGGAAGGGATGCAAGCTCCAAGGATA
>BLFK01000118.1:862138-864638 GCA_014634185.1 Astreopora myriophthalma | reverse complement strand
ATCCTCACAGTTCCAAGCAATGATGCTTTCTGAAGAAATTCCAAATTTTAACATAGCACACAAGCAAAACCAAAAGCTGTTTTCTATACCTTCTCAATTTTAACTTTTGCACACAGCTGCTGTAACACAGTCATGACATTCAACATAAATCCATCAGAAGCAACTTGTTGATCATCAACCTAGATACAACCATGACGATATTTGTGAATACTTGTTTTGTAATAGTTCTATCTCACAAATCTGTTTTGTATGTAGAGACATGATCACTGCACTCACTCCTTAATAATTATTTCTTGCACCATTAGTGGAATTGTGCCAAGAAAACCTCAATGGAGGAATTTTATCTTATTCATCATCTTTGTACTGTAAAAGTTTGAAGCAAGAGTTATAAGGAGAAAGGCATTCATAGCCATCATTTGTGGACACAAAACTGTGCCCTTGAGATCACGCAACTGAGGAATATCTGTTGTCAATGCCTTTTCAGAACGTATGCCCATGCCATGAAACAAACCTTAAGGTGGCTCTATATAGTTTTTTGGCGCACGAAGCATGGGTACGAATGGCGCGAGCGCGCGAGCATTTAAAGGAAAAGAAATGCGCAGTACCTTAACTTGAAGAATTTCTGTTTTGATGACGTCACGAAAAACAAAGATTTTTGAGTGATCTTAAAACGCATATTGGGCGCGTTCCAGACGGTGAATTTTTTTTGAAAATTGGCACATGGATAGGATTTTTCTTTTTTTCGCTGTTAAGAAAAAATCATCAAATTTTATACATACATTAATGTAATACGCGTCAAAAACGAAAATTAAGAATTCCTTCGAAAATTATGTACAGATTTTCTTCTAGCTTTGTCAGTTGAAACTCCTTGGATGTTTACCCTGTTTCCCCAAAAACAAAGAAAATTCACCATGTAGAAACCTAGAAACACCCTCTAGAAGTCAGGTAGGTTTAAAAAACAAGCCAAGCATTTCTGTCAGTAGTTGTCATAGCAACAACATTTAGGTTCTGAAAGAGTCATCTATACGTAGTCTAAGGCTGTAGATTTCTGTTATTGCCCTTTTACCGAGTGCTATGTGATAAACATTTGCCAAGGGAGAAATTATTTATGCATATGTAATATCCAAAGCTTCGTAAAATACTATATAGAGCCACCTTAAATTGTTCCTTTTGATCAATACAACACCCCCATATTGTTATTTTACAAATTATGTCAAAGTTGTACTTCCTGTTCCTGCATAGCAAAGCATGAACCGTTGGAATACATGTCTTAGATAGCAGAGATTTTTAGTAACTTAAGCCAGTTATATCTCCTAAATGCACCTAGTGACCTATCTTTTTTATTGCACATTTTCAGTCACTATAATGGAGCAAACAATCAGGGAGAGTTTAAAGAAAATCTTATGTCAACCTCTATTTCTGAGCAATCACCGTGACTACAACTGAATGAAATGTTGATATTACAGCGGTAAGCCTAACGTTACTACAGTTTGTGAACTTGGTGCCTAGGGTGGCGGAAAGGGGTGTTCAGGACAACATTAAACACTACAACTGTATTTGGCAAAGCAGAGTTCAAATTATCACTTACCTGTAGTTGGGCTTTGCGGTGATTTCTCTGTAACACTGTAGCTATGAATGCAAGACAAGAATCCCGACTCTCTGTGGATACTAACATACTGTGGATTATCTTAAAAACCTCTGTCTGCAAAAAGAACATCAGACAAGTTCAGCCAAAAAACACTTTCATATTTCAACACAGCAAAAGATTAGTGTGGGTACATATTGTGCATGCAGCTTTGTTGAAAAGGTTCACATGCCAGCACAATCTGGGTGGAGTGCTTTACTGTAATTTCCATTACCAGTGAATTTTGAAGTGTTTGCCATCTATTTAACCTGTCACTATTTAAAGGTGGTACAAACACCACATTCTTGAAAGAAATGAGGCGTTACATGTACATGTTCAGCTTCTTGAATAGTAATAATGTTATTTTTTTCTAGCAAGTAACACTGGCCTGCTTGGAAAAAGTCTGAATTCTTTTGACAGGAGTCAAACCTATGACCTTCCAATTACTAGTTTGGATGCTTTACCACTGAACACCATGAAACTCTCTCTCTCACTACTGACTAGCCTGAACGCATACTTCTAGGATTTGAATGTCATCATGAGATATTTTTTAAAGAAATGAGATGTTAAGTGTTCAGCCTGGCCACTAGCCTGGTCACTTTTCAGTGCAACACATAATAGTAATTCATGTTACTTACCCTAACTAAATGAAGGGCACTTCTTAAGGTGACATTTACTAGCTTAACATTGTCAGAAGACTCCGAAAAGTACCGATCCACAATCTGAGGCTGTTGAACAAAAGAACAAACATAAATGAATACCACCCCTTCTCTTGCAGTATTAGTGACTAGAGGGAATGTGTGACATTGCGCTGCCTATTCGCTAAATTGCGTGATGTCAGTAATGATACAAGCATATGTGGTCAACTGCTGCAAA
>BLFK01000118.1:850511-859561 GCA_014634185.1 Astreopora myriophthalma | reverse complement strand
AATGTCAATTGTCAATTGAAAGACTGTTTTGCGTGAGATAAGTCTGAAGATTGCAAAGACTGTTTCTAGTGTATGGATAAAAGATCAAGTGCACTTCCTTTAAGAGAATTATTTTCTCACTGTAGTTTTTTGTGAGATTGTTGTTTTTTGTTTGAATTGAGCTGTGGTAAAATTAGTATTTTTGTTCTCGAAAAAAAAAAAGAAAGAAGGAAACATAGTGCAAGAATTTGAGAAGTTAATAGTTTGGCACTGCATGTGTCCAATGGACTGCAAAACAGCCTAATTTTTGCATTGGTCAAATGCATCTCATCAAGCAAAAGGTCTGAGGGAAGGGTGAAAACAAAGATTGACGTTTTTTTCTCTCGCCTGCTTTGCAGTCTGTGTCCAACTCTAAGCTAGCTATTGTAAGCAAAGGTATAAAATTAATGCAACTGTTTCAAGTACTCATAGGGGACGTGTAATGTAACTGTCACAGAATAAAAATTAATGTTTTGTGTGTTACACTCTGCATTTAGATTTGTGTCTCACTTGAGCTGATTAAAAAGAAGCAGGGACCTCACTCTGCTGCTTTCATTTAAAATAACTCTCGCAGCTTATTCATGTAACATTAGAACTGAATACAAGTTTGATTCACAGCACAGGGCCCATACTTCGCTTCCATGCATAATAAGGAGCATGATGATTGCTGAGTAAAAATGCAGTCTTTCCCTACATGGAAGGGAAGTCTTTATACATTTACAATGTAAGCAGGCCAATCCTCTTGGACAACTTGAAAAGGGCTTTTCTGATTCAAAGTTGTTGTGTTGGTGCAACAAAACCAACTAACAGTGTTGCTAAGAGCCAGCATCATAGCACCTCTGAGATCTCAAGACAGCAAATCATTCGAGTTGTATCAATTGCATAGATGTCCACAGCTGCATCACCAGGAATCAGTAGGGCTTGTTTATAAGCACTAGAAACAAAGGAACCAAGCACTGAGCCCTGGGGGACACCAGTGGATAATGTTGCCTAGATGATGAACCACCACAATGACCCACACAAACATATTGCATTCTCCTCTGGAGATGAAAGGAGAACTGGCACATTGCATCTGGACTAAAGCCCTCAAGCTACTGTAATAATACTGAAAGACTGATAACCTTGTCAAAATCCTTTTGGTATCCAATAAACAGCAGATGTAACCAAGTCCCCGTCAGTATTCACTAACAACTGATCAACAACTTTAACAAGGGCTTTCTCCATCAAATGGTTGTGCCTAAAACTATTGCAAAGAGGCCACACCTTTGCAGTGTTCCACACTGTGGGGAACCAGTTTGTAGTCACGGAAAAATTAATAATGTGACACAGAGGCTCAACAATAGCCAAAACAGCCAGCTTGAGCATCCTAGCAGATTATCATGTTGTCAATAGAAAGGCCATTCCACATACTTTGCTCAAAAATTAGTTCTCATGATAATAATTACAAGTGTTAGTCAAGATACAGTTTACAAACTTGAACTCTTACACAATCTTCAGAGAAAACAGAGAGACCAAGGAAAGGTCCAAGGAGAGACAACTTTTCTATCTCCTTCCCTTCTGCTCTTGATAATGGGGATGGCATCCACATTGGCAAGGTCACCATCTAGAAATAAAAAACAGGATAACAAAATAATTTTATGGACTTAAGTATGTGTAACTTTGCACGTAACATAGCTGAAATTAATGAAGTACCAAGTTAAGCATTGGAATTTGGGTACTTTTGTGAATACTAGTGTAACAGCCTCAGTGCACAGCTCTGTTTGTTTAGTTCTGTCACACAAAATTTGTTACTTTTACGTCAATTTCTTTGCTTGCGCCTTTAGTCTCTTTCTCAGTTTTGCCCATGCAGTCTGCCATCTAGTACCCTGAAAGGCTTAGAGATTAGGCTTAGGTGTTGTTCAAGCCAAATGGGACGAGTCTTTGTTATTTTGTTGGGCCTGCACCAGTACAACTAGGATTTGCCCATAAACTGAATCAGAGAAAACCCTCTCCACCCTTCTTTGAAATTCCTGCCGGCTGAGCTTGTGAAAGAGGCAGGAAATGAAGTTCTCTCACACTGAATGGGGGACCTGGGTACGACTCAGGATGTCAGTTTCACGCTCGGTCACACGATTCAGTTTTTCTTTTCTTGCCAGACTGTGCAACAGTTTTCCCACCCTCCCACCCCTTAGCGAGTTCTTGCCTAAAGTTTATAGAAGTGTATCAACGTTTGGGTAGCTTTTTCCTGTTGTTGACTCCAATTCTGTCGTCGTTGTGATCTGGCTAGAAATGTCAATAAAGTGCTGTTGCATTGTCGTGTGGCAGACAAATGGCATTCAGTGTGTGAGAATAATAATTATGTCTCATAACCCTTTCCTGCCTGAGGGGTACCCCATTGACAAGTAAAATATCGAAAGTCGGTATCAGGCGTTAAAGGGTTAAACATACCAGATTACAGATGGGTCGAACTGAGGTTGATCCAAGACGGATGTCACACAACTTGGAAAGTGCCTGATTTAAAGAAAAACAGTATCACCACACTGATAGACTATAGTTCTAACATTGTTACAAGATTAATGCAATACTCAATGTCGGGGGTGTACCTTACACTGTTTGGTATGATAATAATAATTGTTTTTAAAAGATGGCAAAATGTACACATTCTATCTCAGGCCTCCAAGAGGCCTTTCTTCTAAAGACTTGTTGATGAGATGTCAATGTCAGTGAGTCATTCCAAAATGCTCCTCTAAATAAAAAAAATTAAAAGTTCTTTCTGCAAGTACCAGAGCAGAGATGACACGAAACAAAATAAACAAAAGACAGCAAAATAACTCCAAATAAAGACTAATCCCATGTGAACAAAATACAATGCTTTCTAGTACATGGCAGAAGACCCAAATTAAAGAACAACCTACTTGCAATGGAGCTTTGAATCTGTCACTGGCAATATGATGCTTCTGCATTTCCCTGTTCAGACCCAACAGCACTGGAACAAAAACCTTAGCAAGCGTTGAATAAGCAGATTAAGGGTGCATTTTTGGGGGACTATTATAAGGGAATAACAATAGACAGAATGTTCGGTTGACACATTTTTAGGGGACTTATTCCATTTTCAGAATGAACGGAATAAACAGAATACGGTTTACTCGGAATACACAGAATACGCATTTGTTTTTTGGATTATTTTGGCCCAAGAATTGTGTGCAGCTGCCAAATGTCACTCTTAGTCATGTCCAGACTATTCCAAGTGTTAGTCCCCCGGCCAGCTCTGCAAGAACAATTCAGTTTTCAGAATACACATTTTTTTTAAACCTTATTCCTGTTATTCCGTTTATCCTAAACCGGAATAGAAATAAACAGAATAGTTCCCAAAAAATGCACCCTAAATATGATTGCATTGCTGGAATAGACCACTTCCAGTATATTGCATTGATAGTCAGATTGACATAGAGGCTTAGGGAAATAAAACAAAGGATCTTTGTTACAAATACTCAGTGATTTGTTTTAGTCTAACCAAAATAACCACACATTTCTGATCAAATCAAAGGAACAATTAAGCCTTATTGTCTTTAACAAAACAATCACAAAGTCTTTTTCAGAGTCAGTAGTTTCCATGTTTCACCACAAACATAACGCTTTCACCACAAATATGACATCAAGCAAGATTTAAGTTTCAAGTAGTTCTCCTTCAGAGGCAAGCGAAGGAGTGATATGCGAGTGTTAACTTTGTTCTTTGTAATTGTTAGCTTTCGTGGTTTAGTTTTCCAGTCGTTAACTTCACGCTAATAGTTGTTGCAGAGAAAGAATTACTTATTGTATTACTAGAAATTTGTTTGCAAGTATAGTATCGTTACCTTTCGTAGTTTCCATATCAGTCGAGTATGTAATTGCCATGTGGAAATAAATGCTTGCGACAAGTTGTATCTCAAGTAGCTTATACCTTAATCAAATTTCAGTTTACAGCTTGAACAAGATTACTGGTGGCAAGGGAATAAAACCAAGATATAATTCTACATCAGAGTCCTCTATTTCGGCAAGCCCGTAAAATAGTCCTAGTTATCGTGCTTTAACCGGCCTTTGTCACAACACCTCTTGGTCATCCTTGAGAGTTGCTTGCCATCAAAACCTTGAATAAATGTCTTGACACGACTTTGATTACTGGTATTTAATTTCCTTCACCTTATTCCCCAAGGCTTGATGTCAAGCTGAATATTATTTATATTGCAAGAGGTCTGTTCTAATTTTTTTTTTTTTACTGATGCAGAAGCATTATTGTTCCTAATCGATGTTACATCACTACTATGTTGAGTTTTAGGATGAGTAAACAAGACACAGCACTGTTATTTTGGCATAATAGATGACACGCTCTTTGTTGTTGGCACGTCAAACAAGTAAGTTCTGTCGTGTCAAAATTAAACCCTCACTTGTCCTCCTTGCAATACCCAATGACAGTGCAAGAATAAGTATTGGCAGGTCCCTAGGACTGATTCTCCTATCTTGCCAGACAGTGACTTAACACTAAGACCACAAAGACCACAAACTAGATAACTAAAGTGCTCCAAGCTCACCTTATTTCAAAGTCGCCTTTGGCGACCTAAACAGAAAAAGTGGTCACCAGGCATGTACACTCTAACCAGTGGATTCTCTTCTGCTATCCACTTTGCCAGCAAAACAAGAAAGAAACCACTGCAAGCAAGCGACCCGTTCTCTGTCGAGCAGGAGCGGCTGAAGACACCCATCATGCCAATAAATCAAGTCAGAATTATCGCACACATTATGCTCACATGCCCCCTTGTGAAGAAAAAAACTGGTTTGCAAACTAGTTATTCCAGTTTTATTTTAATTTATTCATCCCTGAATCAGGATGGAATGAATCGCTTGCTCGCAGTGGTTTCTCTCATGTTTCACTACCAAAGCGGATAAGAGAAGAGAATGCACTGCTCACAGGGTACCAGCCATGAAGTATTGGTTGCCAAATTTTAAAAAAACACTTTGTGTAATATAACATGAAGGGTAATATCGCTGACCATACTGGTTTACCACTCATCTTTGAAAATAATGGCTGCCCAGCGTGCTGGTGAATGCAACATTTCAAGGCAGACAACCAGGGTAAAAGAGGCAAATTACTGGTACCCAGGAAGAGGAGCATAATTAATATTTTGTGCAAATGTTTATCTCACTTCAGCTTTGTACAGGTCATAAAAACATTGCGGCTTAGCAAATGACTGCCAAACCCAGGTCGCCAGTTTGGTGACTTTCACTGCAATCTTAGTCGCCAACTTTTTCTTCTACTCGCCGTGGCGACCAAAACAGTCGCAGCTTGGAGTGCCGAACTCATACTGGCCTCTGCATTTCTCCGTTCAAAGCTGACAGCATTGCTACCAAAACCTTACCAATGTTAAATATGATTGAGATGGTTATGCTGTTGAAATTGAAGCATTATCTGTAACATACCTGCCTCAAAACCTCTGAGTCCTTTGCTGTTAAAGTAACAAGTTCCACCAGGAATAACCAAGGAATGTCACAATCTTCACTTATAAGAAGTGAGACCAATGGGGATTTCGGAATGACTGACCTATTTTCAAACACCAATACATAACTAGGAGTTCTGCTGCAATTTTATGGTTATTTGCAAGTAATGTGCAGTTATATATGATACTGCCATAACTTTGTGATATTAATAGAATCATAAAATTTAATCATAATCAAACTACAGGAAGCAATATTAGTGTTAAGTTGTAAGTGTTTAGTTCCAGTTGTAAGTGGCTAATGTAGACCACTTCCTTTAGCTTAAGATAATGTTTGGTTGTAGCTGAATCTACAGTCTTAACACAGCCAACTGTACATTTCCTTTTACAATTCAGGGAACTGTTCAAGTGTTTGCAGATATGTGAATTGTTGTCAGTAGACAAATGCGCCTCGTCCCTAGCTGTAATGTGAAGTTGGCATTAAACTAGATGTACCGTCACAAGAACAAGAGGAAGTTTGCACATATACAGTGTAATTTACTATCATGTATTTTTATAACAGAGTCATATTGATTTTATACCAGCTGACCTTTGATAAACTGGTCTTCCAGTATTAATACAGATTTTAGAGTTTGGATTGCACGGTTTCATAATTTGGCCTGATCCTGCAACATCCAGGGTGCCTCAAGTCAACATGCAGACTCTTCAAAATATTGTGTTAGTTTGAAGTACCATTAATTATTTTTGGTGCCATTATAAATAAGGTCACAAGCACAACTCGTTGATGCACTGGCCCTTAACTCTGATCAATAATATATTGATTTTTATTATTTATTTTCCTTAAATGTTCTAGCTCACCTTTGGTGAATGAAGCATCCTTGAAGAACACATAAGGAAAATGATACACATTGACGGCGAGCCTGAGACATTGTGTTGACCCATCTCTCTTCCTGTGATCGCTAATTTGGCAAAAGGACAAGAACAACATCAATAATGCACCCACTATAAAACAAGTAAGTGATCAAGTGTAACCACAAGCTGACAATCCCAAGTTTTGCTATTAATAGATCCACATGCAAAAAGAAACATGAAAAGAACGATAATAATAATAACTTTTTAACATTTTATTTACAATATAAATGAAATTAGTTTATAACATTGAGACATAGACAATACTCAGTTTTCAACACTTCAACAGTTTTCAATGATGAAGAGAGGACTAGGACCACTGAAACTGGCAATACAATTTTCATAAAACTGGACTTAGACGAAACCTATACAGCTAAATGACATATATATATATATATTATTGGGCTTGAGACAACCAGGAAATTTACCTGGTAAACAGTTTTTGGTAAAACTGACAACTAGTTTCAAGCACTGAAATCTTAAATTAGTAAATGAGTAAACTAGGGAATCAGGCAGGTCACCCAGGTTGCACATTTTAATTAAAAGACCTTCTGAAGACAATTATCACACTCATCTGATAGTGATATTGTGGGAGACCAAACAGAAGTGAATCACAGAAATGTAGAATAAAGGTAATGTCACGAACACATGAATTAGTATGTCAGTAGAGTCCACAAACAGATATTTCCCCATTTGCCCTTCTGGCTCCACACATTCCATGAACTTACCTTGGGGTAATTCTTTTCTTCATTCAATGTACGGTTATAACTATGAGCTAAATATTTGAGTTGCTTGGTCTGGTACTTGATAGGTGTGTCTCTTAAAGAAAGTAAATCGTTTTTTTCTTCAGGCAACAGACTGCTACACTCAGATGGCAGCCGGTCAGTGGAGTTATCATCAATAGCCATTTGTGAAGTCTCCTCCGCAATGGTTAAGGTTGCATTCACATTTTCATCACTTTGTTGGTATTCTGAGTGGGCCAGTCTGTCCATAATAACCTGACTTATAAGGTCACAAACACTTCCTGGGCATCAAGAAAAAGTGAACACAGTATAGTTATCAGGACTGTTGTTAAGAGTTGGAGGTCAGGGATCCCTCACCCCACCCCCCACCCCCAAACCCAGAGTTCAGCCAGTTTTTTGTTTTATTTTATTTAGATTTTTTGAGAGACAGACAGACAGAAAGTTACAATTATTTATTTAACACTGCAAAGTCACTATTTTCCCCAGAGTCTTACTTCATTTCTTTTCACACTTGAAAAGTTTGTGACAACCCTGGCTTACAATAATAGTGTAAACCACTGCAGAACAATAATAGTGTTTGCTGAAAAGAATGCTTTCCAATCTGGTGTAAATTTTGTGTGCTCATGTTTTGGGTGTCTTGAGGGTCCAAGACAAACGATTCAGGAAAATGTACCATGCAATTCCTTTTATTACTCTGCCATTCACTACCACAACCAGGAACAACAGCAAATAAAAATGAAACTGGTTTGAAAAATTTTTAGTCAGAGCAGAATGTTGCTATTTAATGATTCACCCTATAAGGGACTGGACACTAGTTCTGGCCACATCGTTGTTTCACTGAATACCTAGTCTTCATGTCCTTATTTGACAAGAACAATCAGTCAAATTGAACGAGCATCTAGTAAATTGGAAAGATTCCTATTTAATTTTCAGCAAACAGTGTCTGCATATCCAAGGATGCTTCATGTATGCTTGGCTTAAAACAGTTATGTCCAAACTAAGACCAAGCATACCACTGAAACTTATTTTTACAAATGAATACCTGTAGTCAGATCCATTTCAGAAAAGCTGCTTGCCAATGAATGCAAATAAACAGTGTCTGCTGACACATCGGAGCTCTGATAGAAGGAAATCAAAATGAAAACAGTTTGCATTACAAAACAAAAACAAGAGAGCCATGAGGAATTATGGTGCAGTTAACTCTAAAATAATTATTAGCTTTAAAAAGCTCACGCAAGCTAAGGCAATGAAGTACACTTCTTATGTGGCTGGTGTTTGTAGCCAATATAATGCACACTCTGATTGGCTTAGTGCTACTTGGCATTATTTTCCCGTAATGCCCAGGAGCTGATTATGAATTTTGCAAAAACAAAACGAAAGGTAATTCAAAGGCCTCATTGCTTTTTTGCTTGTGTGTTTGTTTGATTTACTTTTTACGACTATACAGTTGTTTAAAAAAGGAAGATTTTTTTTTCATGCTTTTCGTGCTTTATATCACCCAATTTGTGCAGTTTGAAATAATTATTACTTTGTTTATTAATAAACAGATAAGCCCATGCATTAGCGGATGCAACGTCTTCACTTCTGCTTGAACTGACTAAGCTTTTTCTTTTTTTTTTAACCATATACGATAATAAACAAATGGGCCATTTCCAAGTTGCTGTTTTCCTCTGGTTCAAAGCGAGTCTTGGTGCTCAACCATTCAAATGATAATGAGTTTGATTTGCATGAAAATACCCAACTCATTTCCATTTGAATGGTTGTGCACCAAGACTCGCTTTCAACCAGAGGCAAACATCGATTCGGAAATGGGCTATTACACTGTACTATCCTCATACATTCAGTCTTTACAGAATAATACATCAAACCTTGGCCTTGGCCCATTGACCCAGCAATAACAAACCTCATTTTGAGATTTTTCCATAAAGACCTC
>BLFK01000118.1:835511-845511 GCA_014634185.1 Astreopora myriophthalma | reverse complement strand
CTGTCACAGGTTTCAAGCTTGTCCTCATCGGAATAGCTTGGCTGTCTGATGTACGAGATGCTGCCAGGCCACCTTGATTAAGTCTGGCAAGGCGGCGACGCCTTACCTACAACAAAGTTAACTAAGTAAACCAATACCATCTCATTTGGAATAATAAAATTAATTCATAATCCTGTATAATATCACGATGTATTGTTCAATGTACAGCTGTATTAATGATCCCAGAAATACACTGGGATGTGTGAGATGATGACAGCTGGAGATAACATTTTCTTATTGGTGACCACAATGAGATTCAAAAGGTGATGTTTCAACAACAAGCCTTTTGTCAGACCATGTTTACATAACCCAGATGATACCCAGTTTGATTGCTTCCCTCCTTCCCTCCTCTAGGAAGTATTAAGCAAAGGCATTTTGAGTGACAGGCATCAGCCGGAAGTGGGATTTTCACATTCTCGAGCTGGGACCTCGCACCCAAATTTTTTGGTAAATTGTCTCTATTAGGCTAAAGATGCTAAGATGTACAAATGTGATAGCATCAATTCATGACAGGAAGTGAAGCCGCTTAACTTTCTGTTGCCATCCATCACTCAAAAATGCCTTTGTACTCAAGCTCTTTGGTGCTGCAGATAAGGGATAGGTCTTGGCTGACCAAACACAACAAAGCTGGACACCTGACTTGACAAATCAAGTGATAGCCTTGAGAGAATGTATAGAGAGCCAATAGCATTGAGCTTTCCAGATTCTTAGTGGGCACCCTGATTCCAAAACAGCACCACAGCATATTTACCAACACACCAATTGATTCGTTGACTTACGATAATGTCATAATACAAGCAGTTTTTGAAAAAAAACAACAACAAAACCAAGCATTTTCAACAACTTTCTTGAAAAGAAAGTACTGTTCGTATTAAATGATTGACTGCACTGACAGTACTAGTGATACTGACGTGACTTTTTCATGATAAAATCGAAGTGGTATTCATCACTGCAGCAATTTACAGAAGGGCCAACACAAGGCCTTAATCATGGTGTCTTAAACTAACAGAAACATCTCGTTCAATTGCTCCTACAAGATTACAAGATGTGGCTACCATTATTCAATGAGCTTATCAACGATACCCCACCATTAATTTTATTACATCAAATGACACGATAAGGTCAGCGCGCATAATATCTTTTCATGATCAGTTGATGAAACCAACTGCTCAAAACTCACAAACCCTTAACCATACCTCGTCCGGCGTTAACTCGCTCATTTCAACAAATTTGCGTCTCTTTACATCTACATTCTGAGAGATATTATTCTGTTGGGGAAAAACAAAAACACGATCTTTGAGGTCCTGCTGAAATCATTGTGGAGTCATCGTGGAAGACTTTTTGTTTGAATGAGCCTGCGATACATTTACATGATGAGGTGTTGCTAATGATTTTGCCATGCGCATTAATGAGTGGCAAGGTCTGCCGGGATAGCATCTTTCTTCCTTGCTCTCGTTGTCGTTCTGGTTCCAGCTGGTCTTCCGACATCTTGAAAGATTAGTTTGCGCTCGGGTCGTTCACTTCGTTCACCATCATGAGCAGAGATAGAGCCCCAAGGGTTTTTCTTGGCCGTCTTCCCCGCGATATTAAGGAGAAGGACGTCGAAAGGTTTTTTCGTGGTTTTGGGCGCATCCGAGAAATCAATTTGAAGAATGGATTTGGCTTTGTGGTAAGCTTGGCTGAATGAAGTTATACGGCTGATTATTTCTTATCGTTTGAGCAGTAACTTCTACTGCCATTGGCAGTTAGTATCTATTGGAAGTATTTTTAGTTAATTTGAGAGTATCGGAACATTTGAAAGAAACAACCAAAGGAAACGGGTCGCATTGCAGTGCATTGTACTTTGTAAGCTTATCTATCGGGCAAATATACCTTTCGTACCGACCTTTCCTTCGATCTGAAAGATTTCCGGGTTCAGTCTCATTCCTTCTCATCCAGTATTAATGAAATTCGTCAGAAGTGTCCTGTTGATTTAACTTTAAGTTGTTAAATTGGAACTAGCGCTTTAGAGCGATGCCAAATCAAGCTATCCCAGAATTGCAGAACATATGCCACGAAACATGTGCAGTGGACAGTTGGGTTTTTCCTTACATTCTACTGTTGCTATCGCCGTTGCCTTTGTTTATGTTTAAAGTCTCAATTAAGTAAGGTACTGATAAACCAACTGCTTCCCACCATAGATCGTCTTCACCGTGATGTCATCAAACTCTAAAATCAAAATCGCAAGATTTTCTGAATTTTTATGTGCAAAACCTTGAACATAATCTTGAACTAAATCTTTTTACAAGTTTCCTGTGCCGTAGCATCTTTCATTTTCAAAATACAGCATTTCCAATTCTGAATTCTCACCTTGCATGACAACAAGATAGCAGCTATCTTGTTGGGGAAAAAAAGGCCCTCCTTAGAATTTTCAACAATTAAAAGGTTTCAAGTATGACAAGATTGTGTTTATGCATATGTATACCAGCTCACGAGTGAGAAGAAAGTGTTTTCATTGCAAAGTGAATTTTGGATGTTTTCGTTGATTTCTGACGGGCATATTTGTGTACAACGTGTGTTCACAAAGATGCCCGATGTTTAAAACATTTTCTCCCAAGCGCCACAATTTCTGATTATCAAAACTCGAAGCAGGCTTTTGGGATGAAAAATTAATATGGAGTTTCTTCTATTCGGCTAGTGCCTGCGACTGTGAACTTGTGGGAAATTGATCACACCGCAGTGATAGCATAGAAAATGTAGCATCACAACAAACAAAAATGTGCCTCTGGTCCTTGAAACGGTAAAAGTTGAATGGGATCTTTGAAACAGTGAAAACTGTTTCAGCCATTGAATTTCATTGTAAGAATGCTTATGATGTGAGCGTGACTTCAATGTGCCGTCCGGAAGAAATGCATTATCTTTAGATGGCAAAATACTGTCATATAAAAGACTGAATTCGTTACAGCGGTACTGTAGTTGCTTGTTAAAGCAGTATTTTGTACGGATAATATTACCACCGGTTGCAGCTGGGCCAAAACCTTGACATAAAAACATGATCCACGTGTAACTTACTATCAAACTTGGCATGTTTGGCCATCGAACATTTGGAGTTTGACAGCGCATTAAGTGAACTTTTGTGTCACTTTTTCGAAAAGCAGAAGCATACTATAAATAATATAAAAGAATTCATATCAGTGAGCCATCGTGTAACATTTTTTTATTAGATGGAGACCAAGATACATGTATTAAGGTCTGACATACAAAAAAGCTTGAAATGTGGGAATTGTGAAGTCACTGAGCAATAATTATGACACTTGCAAGAGTGACACAGAAAATAGTGCCTTAGTTCCCTGTAAAACACTGACCTCCAGACAGTAAAAACATTCCTGTACAGTATTGCTATCGTATTTCAACCGCAACAGGAATTTCAGGATTACAAAGATGCAGATGATGCTGTTTATGAAATGAACCACAAGGAATTAATGGGAGAAAGGTATTTTGCATTATGTATGACTGTAATCCATAAAGTTTCAAGAGGAAATTGTCTTCATCCCTATTTTTCTTGAACACCATGTGGTATCTGTTTGTAGTTTTTACTAGTTAAGGCCTGGCCAAACGATAAAGTTATGTTGGACAATCCTACACGTTGGGTGTACCAACATCTTATTGTTTGGCCACCGTGTTTGATGACCATTCACATGTTGGATGATGTTGGGACATGTATAAAAACACTAAACATTCCATCCAATATTTCTTTTGTTCTCTTGTTGGATGTGTTCTCTCGTTTTGTCCATCTCAACTGACATGTTGCATGTACATGTGCATTGTGACTGCAGATCAAGTCATTACCACAGACACCATTTTTGTTTGGGTGCCAGCGATGATGCTAGTCATGTTTTTCTAAATAGCAGCGAGTGAGGAAGCAGTGCAGAATGTCGATCAAACTTCTAGAAAAACAAACACCAAAACAAAAAGCAAGGCGGTGGAGCAAGGAGGAAAACTGATTGCTTGATCTAGCTATTGGAAATGAATGCTTGCTTGTGGCATGTGTTTGTGTTTTTGTTTTGGTGTGGTTTTTTTTTGGTACCACCTGAAAGACAAGAGAGAAAGAGCATAATTATTCTTTGATAGTGACTAGTTCTTGGTACAGTATTGCTAAAATAACTGCTCTCTTGTCACCCTCAAATCCATTCTCTTGTTTTCCCTTGTTTACTCACTCTATTCTAGTTTTTTTCGAGCCTGTCAAGCACAGATAACACTGATAAAATTTCAATGCTTCAATTTCTCTTTCTCGGCAGCAATGCTGTTAAAAACATTCCCACATGATATGGTATGACATGGTATGTGTTGGGAAATGTCCTTACCCACAACCCCGTGCATCTCTTGTATGATGAAGCAATGCCATGTTGAATGGATGGCTGATATTGTTGGGCCACCCTCTAACTTTCAATGTGTTAGATCATTGAACATTTATCATTAGGCCAGGCCTTTAGTCACTCTAATCTTCAGTTTGCTTTGAATGCCATGAATTGTGATTGTTGTTGTGAATGTGACCATTTTTTAGGATAACTGTTGAACATGCACGTCCCACCTCAAGAAGTGGAGGCAGTGGAGGAGGGGGGGGAGGAGGAGGAGGAGGGGGAAGAGATGGAGGAAGTGGAATGAGGCGAGGTGGTGGATTCAGGTTCAGGGACAGGTTTGTACATGATGTTGAGCATTGTCTGTGTAGGAAGGTACCAGTCTGAATCTCAAGTGAGTAATGCGTCCGGAAAGCGGATTGTGTTGTCAGTCATAGTTTCCATAGTAAACAGTTGCTGATCAGGGCAAAAAAACTTTTCTTTCATTTCAATTGTTCGTTGGACGAGTACTTTCCAGATTTTGGTTGCCCTAACATAAAATCCACTTGTGGAAAAAAAATTATTCCAAATCTTTCATTAGTGAATTTACTGCCAAAACAACTGCAGTATAGTTACATATACTTTAATTCTGTCACTTTATTTACAAGTTCAGTGACAGTGTACTATAATTACTAATTAATATTGCAATCCTTTAGACAACATGTGCTAAGTTCACTGTGGTAAATAATTCCATGTGCATCATGAGTACAAACACAGATTCTTGTTCAATAATGGTGGGGTTGCTGCTGCCATCAGCTAATATGGAAAAGTAGCTGGAATCACGCATGTCATTTTGAACTTTGTTCCTCTCATGGTCTGCAATCATGGAAATAAAAGCCTTGCATGCTGTGGGATTTTGGTAGTGTTGGCCAATGTTTAAGCCATTCTTCCAGAGAGAGAGAGAGAATGCACAGATTTGAAAATTAGGGCAAGTTTTTCCTTCACTATGAAATGCGCTGTGTTGAACAGTTTTCTCTCTCCTGAGATTCTTTGTTGGTCTTCCTGTTCATTCTTACCAGTGGCACCTGCTCTGGTCTAGTCTCTTTTTTCACTCATTCAAAGCAAAAGTATTGGTAGGCTTCTATTGTGGCTGATCAAGCTTTCACAATGAAAACCAGTCAATGGTGAACCATCATTACCCATAAAAAGGGGGCTACTTTTGTCACAAAGGGAGGGATGTTTACGAGAACCTCTACAAAACACTTCATTTTTGGCCTTGTCAAATTCAAACCATTGAAATTCTTTCTTCTAGGCTTAGTTGAATTTATGAACACAAGATTCTTCGTACTTCTTTTTCTGCATTGTTCTGGAGATGTTTTGCTCGTTTGATGGAGATGTTCCCTTATCGTTTTCCTTGCGCTCAATTTTCCAAAGGTCGAGCAGACTCTTGTTCTACTCGAAGACCGGCACGGATTTCACACCATTTTTGAGCCAAAACAAGCGTGCACATACACAGCAAGACTTCACGGAGAAACAAACACTTTAACAACAAGTCACTTCCCAGTACTTTATTCCTGCATGTTATCAGCTCCAGAACTTATAAAGTTCAATGAGAAGATATTATCACAGTAAAAAATTATTTTAGTTGTCCAGTCAGACAAGTGCTTCATGAATTTTAGTCGTCCAAATAAAAAAACTACTTGTCTTGGACAAGTGGACGAGTGAAGGTTTTTTGCCCTGTGACTACTGAAGTGTTGTTGGTATAGGACCCAATATCTCCAGATGTAGCTTCAGTAAATTTGTTCCAAATTGTTTTAGTACATGTCATGCTCAGGTCTTTTCCTCTAAACTGGAGGCTTAAACCAATGGCAGGATTGGTCTGTAGGCCACAAAATAAAATTATTGTGATGTACATTTTATGGTCTATTCTTGTTTCTCTTTATTCCTATTAATAAATTGTATTTTTGCATGGGTTAGATACGGTGCTCCATATAACACAGAGTTTAAGATAACTGTCGAGAATTTATCTTCACGTGCAAGTTGGCAGGTAAGAATTTCATCATGCACAGTCCACAATTATAGTGTCTGTTTATGTATTGTATACTGGTATCACTGTAGTGACCATTCTTTTGCCTGAACTTATGCCAGGAATATAACTGACTACAACCTTGCATTATTTACTTCAGGACCCTTTAGAAGGCAGGTTTATTTTCTTTAGGAGTTTTCTGTGATATCTTATTCCCTTTTATTTGGAAAATAATACATGTAAACACACATTTGCTCTCAGAATACAAGTTTTTATTGTGTTTCCTGGACAGAAAAGAAAGAAATTTCGGTAACTTAATTCCTTTGTTTATGTTTGCCACAAACAATAGCCATATTGTTGGACTTGCATTGTAGATCCTCACATAGCAAAGTGTTACAGTGTATGGGATTTTAATACTTTGTGATAGTTCTAGTGTTTAACTACACCTTTCTGCTTATTTTCTGGTCAAATTGTGAAACATTCCTTCCATCATGAAGTGATCTGTGGAGCATTGGATTTATTTTGAGTAATTTCCTTTCCTTGCATTTCTCTCATCTTTAGCTACAGTAGTGGTAAGGTACTTTATGGGAGCTTGGTTTAGGCAGAAATCAATTCCTGATTTCTTACCTGGTCTGTGCGATAAAAAGGGAAAATTAATGGCTGTGGCAAAAATATGGCACTTGGCTTGCCGCCCCTAAGATTGGGTAGATCATTCGATGATTCCTGATGATTATCTTGGTGAATGGAATGAATGGCCCTTCATTCATGGATCTGAACTGGCATTCTGAACACCTTGGTTATCCACTGGGTTTAAGTTGCTATAAATGGTAACACATCTATGGTCATGGTCTAAATAGATAGGTTTGAAAAGGTAAGGTTCATGTGTACATGCAATACTAACTTGTTGTGTTGTGATCTTATGATGTGTGGTAACATAAGTACTGTACTATTAAATCTCTTGGTAAACTGTATCTCTGGCCAAATTTTTTCACAAGTGAGTGGAGGCTGGAAGCTTATTTTTTTGTCTTATCAAGTACATGTAAGGTGTTTCAAGGTACATTTAGAAGATCAACATGCTTTTTCTGCAGTTCACGTTATGTTTTGCATTTGATTATACCCACATGGGTACATGCACAGTATAAATATTGTTACTTGATATTATTATTCTCTGATATACTTTTTTTTGGATGTCTGACATGTAGTTCTAAAAAATTACAAAAGGAAAATTTTGTGTCAAAATAAATTATTACCAGCTGATGCGGAGTGGTTTTGACCTTGTAACATACATGTACTGTGTGAATGCCAATTGTTTTCTTTAGCAATTTCAAAAAGACGTCAAGGGATGAAAAATCTATAAAGCCAAAAGAGGGAGTAACTGACATGTCATGTAAACACAAGTGTCAGGAGTGCACTACAGTATATAGGAACATCATTGTATTGTACTTGTAAAACATGTACATAACAGTTGTTGTACTGAGTGCCCAAGGCATCCTCATCTTGAAGTTCTGCTGCCTGCATATCTGGCAAGAAGAGTCTAGTCAGGCAGTGTTCTGCAGTTGTTTGTTTGCTTGTTTGTTTGTTTGCAATTGAAATACACTGGTATATTTATTTCATTTATATTGGCAGTGGAAAATAGTGGTTGTTGAAAAATTTGTCTGTGACTAGGAAAATGAATCAGGCATTTCTTAAGGAAAAATGGAATTTAAAGCCAGTCTGTTTCGGAATTGTGGAAAGAATTGTAACTATTGGTAACTTGTTAACTTTTGACTGTAAGTGACCAAAGAAGGATACCAATGTACTATGCCTAATTTTCATTTAAGTCGGCATTAATTGTGCTACAAGTTTCCCTTGTATGTGCTGTAAGTCTGATTCTCCACTGCAGTCTGTCTGTATGCCTTGTATTACTGTATAGTTTGATACAGTCCAAGCAATGAATGTGTTGTTTTCGACTGAAGATTGTCTGCGGTGGACATGAAAAGTTTGGTTGATGTTGTTACAAGTTGATTATTTTTTTAACGTTTTTTGGCTTTCTGGTCCAATTGCATCTTCTATATGTACTTACACTGTACGTTGTAAGGTGAACCAAGAAATGTTACAAAGGAAAAAAAGAAATGTGACAATTTTGATCATCATTGTTGGTACAATGTGGAACATGAGATCTGCAGGCATTTCTGTTTGCAGCATGGCAAACTTTGTGTTCTCTTCACTTGTTAAGATGGTTCATGTATTAAAATTCATGTTTGTGGCATATCATAATTATGTAGACTACAATAATATTTGCTTCATTTTTTGACAGGATCTCAAAGATTACATGCGCCAAGCAGGGGAGGTGACTTTTACACAATGCCACAGAGACAGAATTGGAGAAGGGTAAGTGTGTGTGAGATTGTTAGTGGTCTTTCATATTCGTTTTTGGGAGTACCCAGGATAGGTTCCCAAAAAATGCATCCTTGGTGTTACTATTTTTATTTCTACAGTATGTCCATTGTGTTTAACATGGTAACAAGTAAACTATTTTGGGGGAGTTAATTTTTCTGTGATCCTCTCTAACCCTGTATGAGAAATTTCTGTCAAAAATTCAAGCTTTTGTGATTAGATTGTTCCTTATCAATTGCCTTCATACAGTATTACTCAGTAGAGATGTTTTGGCCTTGGACAGTTCATTCCTGAAATCCATGGTCACTTTTCCTTGTAATTTCATTGATTTTGACAAAAGAAATCTCTTGCCACAATTTCCCAGCGTTGTTGAATTTGCCAGCCTGAATGACATGCAAAGAGCCCTGAAACGCTTGGATGGAACGGAGTTGTTGGGAAAACGTTTGCGGCTGTCGGAGGTGAGTTAGCTGTTGAGACAAACGAAATCAGTTCATAAGAAATGTTCTATATTGCATTCCTCGGCCTCAAATCCTGTTGTGGTCATTGATCTTTTCATTTCCCGTTGCGTTAAGCTATCGAAAATTTCCCATGTCTCCCTTAAGAAAGCTTGATAGGAAGAGCGATTTGGGTAACTGTTTGTAGGATTTGCTCCGACGAAGGGCTAGCGCTCGAAACGTCAGCTTACGAATCTCTTTACGGTGGCTAATTCACATTATCAACTTAGTTGATAAAACCAAATTATCTTGTAATACTCCCACCGACGCAGCACCACAGTTTCTTTAGAAACTTACCCCCTGTATACAGTGTAGGTCATTATTATCTCTCAGCTAGTACGCGTGCTATGATTAGCCAATTTAGCGGGCCGTATTCTGCAGCACGGCCCGCTAAATTTCAAAGTGTGCTTTCCTGTTCGATTCGTTACCGAGAGATATAATGAATATCTTACTAACCTCGTTTTCTGTGGCCGTGCTGTAAGTTACGGCTCCTTGTTTTTTCCAGTTTAATTCACGGCACTCGTGCCGCAAATTGAACTGGAAAAAACGCGGGCCGTAACTTGCAGTACGGCCCTCGAATTCGGTTAGTAAGAGGTATCAGCGTTTTGTATGGAGCCCTACACGTGACAATCTACAAGGAGCACCTGCCTGATTACTCATATTTGTCTCATACATCCTTTTGATCACCCTCGGAAACCCAAGGCGGTCAGTTTTTTTTGTTGTTGTTTTGGGGGGGGGGGGGGGGGGGG
>BLFK01000118.1:823458-829415 GCA_014634185.1 Astreopora myriophthalma | reverse complement strand
AACCCTGGTTCCTCCGGGTCCGAGTAAGGGGGCGTGTCTAGCAGGATGAAGCCGTACATGCTGTCGTTCGAGGACAGTTCGTCGTCGGCATCTTCATCCCCAGAAACGACACTGATCGTGTCCCCGCCTTCGGACGCACTGAGGGTTGCTTCGGAGGTGGTGCCGATGTTCACCAGGAGCGGCCATGCACCTGGTTCCACTCTCGTAACTGTCCGTGCACCATTCGTAATTTTTGAAATTGCATTAGTGTCTTTTTATTGTAATTTTATTAGATTTTACTCTTTGGTCTCTGTTTAATGCAACTATGTTAAGAGAAAGTGCACAGTAAACTCGAACCAGTTTCAACAACCTCACTTTCAAGAGACAGAAATGTTATAGTAACACATGAAACATCAATTATTATTTTAAAAAATGCAGTCATTATTGACTTAACATGTTACCATGGCAACAGGAAAGCCCTGCAAGAACACCGTATATTTTGGCTTTAGTTGCTCATACCTCAAAACGAGCTCAGGGACTCTTTTTTTATTGCTGGAAAGTAATCAGCGTATTAAGATGAAAGTCTCTGCAAAGTTTAAATAAATGTTCTGGAGCGGACTCAGAGCCACCTAAATTGGCTAGATGGCAAGAAAGGAATGTCTGGCAGCTGGGGAATGCCGGGGGTTGTTTTTATTTTACATGGTGTAAATGGAATCACATTTTTGCAACGACAAACACGCAAACTGTCATTATCCCAAAAACGCTCTTAGGCGTCTTGTTTGTAATTGAGTAGGAGCGATAGACTGATGGAAGTCTGTTTCTCTCTTGTTTGTCCGTCGAACACTGGACGACTTGACAAACACGAAATTAAATGGGAACGGCAAGAAGGATTGGAACAAGACTAGGACTAAACGTCTTTTGTCGTCTCGCCCTAGTCCCTTCACCCTACTTTTCAGTGAACGCGATTGCTTGAGATCGAATATTCGAGGCACCAAAAAAGAAGGCTTGAAAGCAGCCCATAGGGGTAATACGGCAAATCAGTTGAAATCAGCGCACGTGGATTATGGCACCCCTCGACATGGCAGGTCATAGCATTTTGGTCAATTTTTTATCATGAGTTTATATAAGCGATCTAAATTAAACAAGAATGGATGCTGTCGTTATCGACAGGTATAAAGCTTCGTCTTAAACCCCTTTTACACATGCAAAAAATTGACACGGCACTTCTAAATCGTGCCAAGGCAACGATGATTTCTTGGCGCGGCTCTCCCTGTTTACAGAGTGTTACACACAAAAATTGGCACGATACACCTCAGCGTTATTTATTCGTGTTATTTATTGTATCACCATTGTATTTGCACTTATTGTATTTGCATTCATTGTATTTCCCACAAGGAAGTTTAACTGACGTGTTTAAAGAAGGAAACTGTTACAGCCACTGAGTTATTAAAGTCATAACAAGTGCATACTCGAGGAATAGTAATCAATGCATGCACGCAAAATTGTTGGAAACAAGGTATACCACCAACACTAGTCTCACTTAACATTGAATGAAAAAAAAACAGCAAAATCACACCCTCCGCTCGCTTCCCGATCTGATCTGAATGTGTATAACATGTGCTCTGAAAAGGTTACTTAGATTACAAATTGCACTTCGCCTGACGTCATAGTAATTTGATAGTCGCTAAATATTTCCGACAAAATATTGCTTTGGAAATCATTGAATTACAAAACAAAGAACCCAAACAAGCTGCGACGTAAACCGATCTTATGACATGAGAGGTTGTAACTAAGAGCTGAACCAGGGTGCAACGAACTTCCTCATTGTGAACTATAAGAAGGGCCATAAAAAAAAGCACTTGAAAGTGTCTTTTCTATATAAGACCGATGCATTGCCAAGAAAAGACCGCACCCATCTTCAGCTCCTAATGCAAATTCGTATAGGTTATACAACACACCTGCTACGCACTAGTTAAGGAATTTTCATTGAATCTGAATGAAGGTCTGCTAACTGTGGGACGTAAGTGAAAACAATTAATAGGAAAAAATCTCATATGCGTTCAAAAAGCCAGACGTTTCGAGGTTCCTGCCTCTTCGTCAGTGGCAAATGCGTAACTGAAAAATTTACGAGTCGAGTACAGCCCAAATGCAACGGCCACGCAAGGAGTTTGCGACTCCATTGTTTACTTTAGATACTTATAATCTTTGATAATGGATAATAATATAATCGTTAATGGATAATAATATAATCGTTAATAGCTAATAATATAATCGTTAATGGATAATAATATAACCGTCTGTACATCATTTGAGGCTTGCGCCGTCAAATATATTGTTTTACAATCTTGTATCGTAGGCGCCGTTCTCGAAACCAAAGCTTTCCTTTCCTTTGTCAGCTACGCCGTTTGAAATTTTGACAATTGTGTTGGTTCGACTTACCACGGAGGTGGTGGTGTTAATCTCAGATTTTTGGCGCTGAATCCCTCCTTGCGAGTTAGGAGCTGCAATGACCTCCAAACAAATCTTTCGCAAAGAATCCCTTCTAAAACTAGGGCTATTGAAGAAGTAAATGAAGGGGTTGCAAATTGAATTTAAAATGCCGAAAGCATACAAGATGAATCGCACAGAGTCAGAAGGGTTAGGAAAACTTGCGACATACCTCTCAATGAAACCACTATAAATAACAAATGGTGCCCAACAAAGGAGAAAGCATATAATCACAGTGAGCAGCATACGGGTGACTCGCTTTCGAGTTCTGTCCAGTGATTGTGCGTTCGCCTTGGACACTGTCCCTTGGCGAGAAATTTTCCTTTCTCGGCTCCAGACTGCTTTGCCCACGCGGCTGTACAACACAATGATGGTTACCAACTGGATTCCGAAGGTAAAAATAGAAAGAAAAATCAGGTACGCACTGCCAGCTGGAGTGTTGTTTGGAATGGTACGACAATACCAAAAACTTTGATCTGCTGACAAAATTTTTACGGTTTTAGCAAAGTAAAACGTAGGTAAGAAAATAGCGCTGCCATAAATCCATGCAGCTGAGATCAGGAACTTTGGGCGTAACCAGGCCTTCATTGCTTGCAAAGGGCGAACCAGGGAGTAATAACGGTCAATACTTATAACGGTCAGCAAACACATGGAACTTGAAGGGGCGAGAAACTGAGGAAAAAAGAAATATCATCGTTTAGCGGCTACTTGCTCGGGGTCGAAGAATTAGAGGTAAAGCATCAAAACGCACTCCGGCAGAGTTGTAAACTCAACTAAACTATAATTCAAGACTTAAACCCCGTGTAAATAAGTAATTGGGTATTAGTACTAGTGACACCCAATACTCCTGGTAGACTCTAAAGAGAAAACTTTTTTTTCCCCAAACAGCAAAAAGTGGCAAAATATCTTGCACATAACCTTTGCTGCAGCTCAATCTTTAATTGACCATGTGCCACTTTCTTGGCTAACATCTCAAAAGCATGAATTAGTTGCATCATTTACAACCGACGCAGACTGACTGGAGATGATAATAAACTAAAGCTATAACTAAACCTGAGAACGAAACTAAATCTTTCAAGAAATTGCCAAACTTTTTCAATTCTTTTATCACTTTGGGAAATAAAAATTACCAAACATTTGAGTAATTTGTCTCCACATATCAGGAGTAGCTCGCGAATAGGCTTCCCTGGACTTCGGAAATAAAATTTGTTGTAGCGAAAGCGCGGCCAAAACTTATGGGATCTCTTGGCTTTTGACCGCGAGCACGCTACAAAAAATGTATTTCCGAATAACCCAGGAAACCTGTTCGCTGGCTGCGTCAGGAGGTTATATGATCATATATGGCGATCTGTCTTCACTCTTTACTATTCGAAGGAGAATATTTATGAACATGACATGAGGTGAAGCCGATTGAGTCGTTATGAACTATGAAGGAAGTTGCACTGGAATAAAAATAATGCTTTCTTAGCGCAAGAAATAGGGTTTATGGCGTTTTCTCTTTCATTTATTGTTCCTGAAATAAGCAGCACTACAAATGTACAACCGATTCCCGATAACTCAAACCTTCAAGGGAAAAAGGAAAAGCCGCCTCGAGTTATCGGGAGCAGGACCGGAAATAGGGGAAAATTGTGCTTTGTCTATTCATATGGGGCACATTTTATCAAATTTAATTTTGGAAAGTTGACTAAAATGGAACAAAACATTTCTGAACTATAAATCATATAACGTAACGCAAGCTGAAACAAAATAAACCAAGGAGCAGGAAAAGACTGGGTGCTTTCAACTTTTCAAGTTTCAAAGAAAACGAAGTCGGGCTAATGCTACAGACTTGAACCCTGTTGAAAGGACACAGGAGCGAAACCTGGATACACGCGCCGGCTGGTTCGAAATAAAATCAGGGTTTTAACTAGTTTTCACTTGTCACGTCTTGGCCAAGGCCGTTCGAGTTACAGAGGGTATTATTATGAAGAAAACGGCCCGAAACAAGCAAAAATTGCTTCGAATTCGGTCCACTATCGGGGGTTCGAGTTACAAAAATGTAAGGCAGAAATCCTGGGAAAATCGATTGTGGATGGGTTCGAGTTATCGGGATTTTCCTAAAAAATGGTAGTAGATGTCCAACCTCCCTCGTCCTCGCCAGTCTTGGTTTCTGTGAATAGATTACTTCCCATCAGTCACGCAAAGGACCCGAGCTCTACCTACTCACTTTCCTTGTTCTATGAACCTTGATTTTTCCCTTTAACATTAAGTTAAGGTTAATTCCATGTAAGCTGAAGACAATATTAACTCCCTTTTCAAGAACAAAATTATTTATGGAGTCCTAAAGGGATTATCTTCTTGGTCAACCCTAAGCCATTTAATTCTTATTGGTAAATACTTTCTTTATTGTAAGGCGCTGGAGAAACTTAAACCCCAGGTTGCAGGTGTTTTAACCCTTGTGCGACTGAAGACTGAGATATATTACCATTATGTCTAACAAACGTGGTGCTTTTTTGGAAAAGTGGTCAAACATCGAAAGTTTTTTGTAAGTAGATTATAGTATTTTGATGCGTGTTATCGTTGGGAACTGATGTAGTCTTAGGTATTAGTAACTGTAAGCAAGAGAAAATAAAGGAGGAAGAGAGGGCATCCGCATACATTTCCCCTTTTCCATAGGTAATGTGCCTCAAATTATTTTTAGATCGACTCCGCTGCACTGGTCCCAAGGGGATTAGGCAACAGCCAATCATGTGGCGGGAATGTGTTCTCTGAGCGCGGGCTATTTACGAGGAACATATTCCCGCCACATATATGAATTGATGTTCCTAATCCCCTTGGGATCTGTGCAGCGTGGGAGTCGATCTAAAAATAACTTGAGACACATAACCTATGGAAAAGGGGAAATGTATGCGGATGCCCTCTCTTACTCCTTTATTTTCTCTTGCTGTAAGTAAATATTGTAAGTGAAGGATGTTATCGTTGTAGGTATGTAGGTTGTAGGTATGTAATGTGAGTTGGTGCACTGCACTGTTGCTTAATAAAGTGAGTTTATTTTTTTAACTAAAATAGAAAAATAAAAAAAAAGTGAGCTGAGGTGGAAACGCAACCGATTTCAAGTTTTTGTCATGTGAGGTCATCCGGATTGTTCAGTGGCTAAACTAACTAACCTGGACAAATCTTGCTATCTTGCATACAACACTGGCTCCAGATTTGTCTTCTTCTGGATAATAGAAGTTGATCCATATGGTCAGCGGTATATTCAGAGCACACACAAGCAGATCAGAAATCGCCAAATGCAGAATAAACAGCTGAACGGATGACCGCTGACCACGGCGACGACTTGAAGTGATTATGAACACAACAATTCCATTGCCAAATAAACCAACCAGCGACACAGCTCCTGAACGATAACAGACAAATTATGGACGTGAGTCAATAGCGCAGTATATAATAAGCTGATTTTTTGATCGCTTTATAAATAATCTAATATAGGATAGAGATGTAAATGACGT
>BLFK01000118.1:805958-818458 GCA_014634185.1 Astreopora myriophthalma | reverse complement strand
TGTGTTTTCTTTTTTTTTTTTTTTTGGTTCCCACGTGTTTGAAAGTTCATTAAAAAAAGACATTAATACAATAGGAGAGAAATACACTTGCCCGCAAACAGCAAAGGCTAATCTAGGCGGGTAGTGTTTACATTTCTGCCATTAAATGCCATATTACAGAAGTCCAAAAAAGGAAAAGTTAATAAAAGCTACAATAAATGGCACCAATTTACATGAACGAACTAGAAAAAAACATGTGAAGCATCGTGATTGTTTTTGTTATAGTGTTTAATTGTATCTTAAAAGTAATGTCCAGTTAACAGGAAACGAGTACAGAAGGTTTAAGTCTTTAATTAGGGTATGGGCATCAACATAAGTATCCTCACGAGCTAATAATTGCAGTAGTCCTTTCTGGAGACATTTTTTAAAAGCAGTTTTACTTCTTCTACGAAGTGCTTCTGGGATTTCATTCCAGATTTTACAGCCAGGTCGTGAAAAGGAATGGCTCTGTTGTGTCAGTCTTGAAATGTTATGTAAAACTTGCTTCCAGTTGCGGATAGAGTATTATATGAGTGCACAGAATCAACCTGACTGACAAGATCTCGTAAGTTGGGGGTGCACTTTTGCTGTGAATACCGTGCATAAGGAGAGAAATAAATTTTAAATAAAGCATATCAACTTGAAGAATATTGGAAAACAAGAACAAGGGCATGGCATGATCTCTTTTATTACGGAAATAAATTAAACGTATAGCTTTTCTTTTGGAGATTTAAAAATTTGGCGAGATTTGACTTAGAGGTTTGGCCCCAAACTGAAAGGCCGTAAGAGATGAACGGTTGGATTAAGGAGACATATTAAGAAGAATATTAGTCGGTAGAAAATGTCGTAGAAGTGAAATAATGCCAATTTTTTTGCTTATTTTTAGCGCAATGTAGTCAACATGATATTTCCAAGAAACATTATTGTCAATTAACACCCCAAGGTACTTAATTTTTTTGCGTTCAAGGTGTTTAAACACATTGTGCTCATGATCAAATGTTTTAAGAATAAAATTGGTTGCAACCTTCTTTGGTGAGGGTGAAATATCACATAATTCCATTTTTTTATATTTAAAGTCAGCTTATTAGCTAACAACCAGTCACAAACGTCAGCTAATTCATTGTTCACAGTAATCTCTAGGGAATTTAAGCTTTTATCGGCAAGTAGTAGATTAGTGTCATCAGCAAATAAAAAGAAGTTCAGCTTTTTTGATGAAGCGTTAATGTCAGACATAAAAGAAACAACAGTGGCCCCAGAATGGACCCCTGGGGAACGCCACAGACTACCGTCTCTTTTTCAGACACTATGGTCCCGATTTGAGTAGACTGTGACCTTCCTCAGGTATGATTTAAACCAGTTGTTAATAATACCTCTTACGCCACAGTGGTCAAGCTTGTTTAATAATATTTTGAGGTCAACAGTGTTAAATGCCTTTTGCAAATCAATAAAAATGCCACTGGAATAAAGATCGTTGTCCATATTGGTTTGGATTTTGCTAACTATATCTAGTAATGCATGTTCGGTGGAGTGGTTTTGGCCAAAACCGTATTGAGATGTGCATAATTATAACGTCATGTTTTACAATGTACCATTTAATTCTTATATCCATCAGTTTCTCAAATAGTCTGTTGATATTGGAGAGGAGTGAAATCGGACGGTAGTTTCCACATTCAAGTTTATCACCAGTTTTGTAGACAGGAATTACTTTGGCGTATTTTAGTTTGTTAGGATAAATGCCCGATTCAACCGATAGATTGGATAATTTTTCTAAAGGGAAGGACAAAATTGAACTTGCGCACTTAAGTATACGAACGGTAAAAGAGTATAAGCCATATGCTTTATTATTTGATAATGATATTCTCTCATTATTACACTTCAGTAGGTGTAAAACGAGCTGGAGGGCGACCGCCCTTGGAGATAGGCACGAAAATTGTGTTTTGATTGCGGTACTGCCGACGCTAGTTTACAATACAAAGTTACATTATTTTTTTCTTCAAAGCGTCATGAAATATCATTCCAGGATGTCCGAGAGACATTAAGAAAATTGTTCCTATGCTATTGGTTATATAAACGATAAGCATACCTTATCCTTTATGATGCGTACGAGTCTGAATTTTTTTGTTTTCTTGTACTGGGAATACGGATTGGAACACTTGAACTAGATGACTTGGATAGAAGCGAGTGTAAATCAGAATTCTGATTGGCAAAAGAAGGCGCTCCGAAAATAGCAGCCGTACTGCAAGTCCCCGAACTTCCAGTCAGTACGCAGTTATTAAAACAGCCCACGCGATTGGCTCAGAAAACAATAGAAGCGTTCAAACATACAACGGAGACAATGAACCCTAACCCTAAAAACAATAGAGCTGCGTCCTAATCAGATCCAATGAAATTAGAGGTTGTAAACAGCTGCGTGGTATCCGAACTTCCTCTTCATTTTATATCGTGTTTTCGATTCATAAACAGAGTTGTCTTATTTAATTTGTCATTCTTTTGTTCGCATTTTAAAGCAAACGACTTAACGACGGTTCAGAGTGTTAAAACGTTACCCAAGATCACTCGTTTGCTTTTCTTCCAAACGGTTTTTTCAACCACTATACCTAAATTCAGATCGTATCAGATTGTAAATCTGTATGAAATTTGTGCCTTCACTAGCGGGTGGTAAATCTACTCATTTGTTGGTTTATTTCTGGTCTAGCCTTGAGCTAAGACTTGTAATTGATGCCGGTTGTTGTGTAATTTACTATAATTATTATTATTGGGAGTACATAATTACAGTACTTAATTACTGGTACACACTAACGATAACTACTTACAACAGGGTACTTTTTTATTAAATTAAATTTTTTCCATTACTGGCAATGCTAACTTAAGCTTACAATACTAACAATGCATATACTTTAAAACTTACTATTAACAAAACAACTCAGGAGCTTGCACAGTAAAAAAAATAAAAACAAAGCGAAGGCTTAGTATTAAGGCCGACAAAATAACGCCCAATTTTAACTAAACTGATTTAAAGTGTTGTTCTTTGAGCAAATGTATCTTTTGATTTCAAATTTAATTGGAATCCTTACCTTAAAGTTAAGGTCTTCAGTCCCACAGGTAGATTTTGGCTACCAATAACCAGTAATTCAGTAAGGGGCATTGTTAAGTCATAATACCTATTAAGCATCTTGCACACTCAGATGCGCAAACGCGTTTGATAACAGGTAAAAATGTTGTGTAGTTTTTGCTAAACTCATAGTTGTCCTCTATAGTTGGAGTTAAATAGCTTTTCCCCCAATACATTCTTGACTTTTGTAGTTGGAGTTAAATGAGCTATGTCACGGTTAAATGGGTTTGAAAAGTTTAGCTAAACTTTTCAATTTTGTTGTTTGTAATCCGTGTCAATCTTCTCCATCCTTAACCATCCTTGTTCCTTTCCGGTTTATTACTATCTGTTTGGTGTTTTTCCACCTTTGTAAAGCATTATTTTCAGGTTTCCTTCAATTTTAAGGTAAATTTGTCGATGATCAAAATACCTCAAAATATTGTGACAGAGCCCCTTTAAATAGCAGTTTTCCCAATACACTCTTTATACGAGTGCCATGACGAGAGAAGTGACTTTGAAGAGGATAACCTTGAATTACAAGAACTACAAGGTTGCTGCTACGGGTAACCCAGTTTTTGCGACATTACCGTTGTTTATGCCCAAAAACTCAATGCGAGTGCCGGTCTTACTAAAATACTCAATGCAAGCGATTTAAAGAGAGTATCGACTAACTTTCAACAAGGACAAAACGGAAATTTGGGCTGTAACAAAATTTTCTCCGATATCTACAACCAGAAGATAAAGATGGGCAAGCATGTTTTCCGTAATGCAAATTACAGCACACCAGGGTTACTTTTACTCAACGAGGGAATACGTGCTTCATTCAGCGAGGGCGCGCTTAATAATACTTTTATACGCAATTAATAATAATTGTACTTAAGCAACAGACCACACCTTTCTATGGTTTAATGGATCGGATAAACCACACAGGATGTTGGAAGAACACTAGAAGAATTCGTAACTCAAGTGTGCATTGACACTTCCACTTACAGAGTCCTTTCATTTTTGTAGGAAATCGAATATAAATTAGATGCCAACAATACAAAAAAAATAACTACTTGTATGCTTATATTGAAACAAACGATTGTCAGGTAGGCCATTTCCGAGTTCACTTCAGGCTCCTGTTCAAAGCGAGTCCAACATTCCCATGAAAATTACAGCAGTCTTCAATTATATGTGAAATGTCAATATTGAACTGAGGATATCAAGTGTTATGATGTAAGTTTGATCATTGCAGTGAA
Organism: Astreopora myriophthalma; assembly: GCA_014634185.1. Classification (NCBI taxonomy): domain Eukaryota; kingdom Metazoa; phylum Cnidaria; class Anthozoa; order Scleractinia; family Acroporidae; genus Astreopora; species Astreopora myriophthalma. The sequence continues at coordinate 814,108 of BLFK01000118.1, read as the reverse complement.
CTGAGCACTTCCATAGCAGGCTTGAACTGGACTCGAACCGTGCGATTGCGCTGCACACTGCAGTGCTCTACCACATTGCGAGGTCGTATTATACCCCATGGGAGGTGAAGTCATAATGAAATGTTATATATTGAACTGCGGTTTGCTGTATGATTGGATCAAAACACTTAGCGAGCTTTTCAGCAAATCAGATGCAAAATGAAGACCAATTCCGACTTACGTAGTCACTCTCTCTCGGCTGTCGTTGAGGAGTGCCTAATCCAGAGTTTGAGTTTTACTTTGTTTGAACGTATTTCAGGTCTTTCTTGGATGTGTATTTATTAGGTGTAACGGCACAATAAATCAGAATCAATAGTGTTGCACTGTCGTCGTTTAAGAACAGAAGGGTGCGTTTCCTACGTTCAAGAGAAAACCGCACTACTTTACACACTACCACCAAAAAAAATTCACACTTCGCCTCGTTTTAAAAGGGAGGCTGAGCTGACTCGGAAATGGCTTATTCATAAATAACTGTTAACCCTCTATGAATATCAATATGTCTTGTAAAGATTGCCCCCGTTTGAACAGTTCTCCAACGAACAAGACTCAATAGATTCAACTGAGTTATTCATGGCTGCTTTAAGAGCTTCTCTGATCCTAATTCTTATACTACTTTCTCTAGGCTGTGATTGGTCATTGCTAACTATTAAGCACTGACGAGGTTATTCAAGGTTTCATCAATCATAATAGACCTTTTCACGGTTAATGACTGCATATTGGTTGGGGGGCAAACACGGCTAAAAGATACAGCTCTTATAAGTTATTATTATTATTATTATTTGTGGTGATTTGTAGTGACAGATACAATGAGAGCCATAGATCTGTATGGGTTATTTACAAGCCAATGTAAATCCCACACAAATCTGATGCACCTAAATTGTTCAGTTGTCCCTAAAATCTAAACACTATGGCAATGACAAATTAGAAGCTTACAGCTGAAATGGCTTTTTGAGAAAATTAATATCCACAACCAGATGATTTTTCTCACTTGAACAACTTAATAACAGAAAATAACCACAGTAATAATTAATAGCAGGTTGCCAATAAGAGATGCAGCAATCATCTGAGCTCCAGTAGTGGGTCTGTCAGTTGTTTGGTAATTCTCCACCACTGAGCCTTCTTCTTCTTCCAAAAATTTAATTATCTTGAATCCTTTTTCTGTATGCTTTTGCCATCTATTCTCGATGTCATCAGATGTGTTATGGTAAGCCCACACAATTCGTCGCCTACCAGGCTGCAGACATTAAATGTAGTTAAATGCAATTTAACCCAGTTAACAACAAGGAGCAAGCGTTATACCTGTGGGCATTGCTGTTTAGCGTTTCGGTGCGTTTTAGCGTTGCGGTGCGTCTTAGCGTTGCGGTGCGTTTTAGCGTTATGTTGTTCCCCCCAAGCGTCGTCAGTCCTATTATACCCTTATCTGCGGTGTGTGCATTCAGCAGCTACAGTTGGTAAGGTCGGGCCTTTAGCAACGGTCAGCGGTCTGCCCATTACGTGTGCAGCTCGGCTGCAGTTTTACTGTGTGGTTAGCGGAGCGTTTAGTTTCTGGTTGGTGTGCGATTGTGTTCCCCATCCCTCCCCTCCCTTTATATATGTAGTTTGGAGTTGTTATAGTCTTGCATGTTTGCAGTCATGTTGGCTCCCTTTATTTGCCAGTTGTTTTCTTTCATTCCTTTGTTGTAATGGTTTTCATTATTATTATTATTATCATTATTATTATTATTATTATTATTGCTATTTTTATTTTAAATTAGTCTATTTTGATCGGCTTCCACTGAATGTTTTTCAGTGTAACTGGTGCCCATGTTTTGTGTTGTCTTATTAATTTATTGGTTTATCCCTTCATTGGGCAGGGGCTCGTGGCTGGGTTGTGGATACTGCTAGCCACGGGGGTGGTTCTATTCGGCAGGGGTTGGGTTGCTGGACAACCGCAGGGTTGTTTTTGGGTACCTGACCTCCACTTGCAGCGAATGTTGTTAAATAGAGGATATTACATGGCCACGTGGAGATACAAAATTTCTCTTCAAGTGTTGAAAATATTTTTCAACATGAGAAGAGAAATTTCATGTCTCCAAGCGACCATGTAATTTTCTTTTTATTATATGAAATCCTCACAATACAACAAAAGATGCTCTACGTGTATTCTTCGTTTCAAAAACTATGGTTTTTTACTTACTTTGGTTTTGCTACCACTTGGTATACCACTCAATTTTATGTAATAAAAGGACTTTATTAGAAACAAAAATTTTGGTGTATGAGGAACGATGTCTATGAACTGTTCAACAAATGGATTCCCTCAAAATGTGGTAAGAACAAAAAAGTGGCACATGAGGTGATAGCAGAGTGTCACTAGCGTTCTTACCACATTTTGACGTATTCTATGATCTATTACTGAACAGACACACAGCAACATGGAATCTATTTGTTTTATATAATAAAGAGAAAAAAACAAAACAAAAACATGTGTAGATGACATCATCTATGAGTCTGTCCTCTAATAGATCATAAGTGAGAACCAATCAAAACATGCATAGAATTGAGTCTATTATATAATTAACAATGTTTTCTTTACAAAAAGGCAATCATGGGTACTTACATCAATTATGTTGTCACCATCTCTGTCACTAGTATTCCGAAAGCGATGGAATACCATTGTTGTAACTCCTTTGACTTCAGTCAAATTGGTAACATTCCAATCCTGGCTTGCATCTACCTTTGGTACTTTGTGGCCATCAGTTAAGCAATCCTTAAAAAATATTTAGTATGTGACAAAATTCAACATTTCAGTAAATTCAAAACCAATAAAATTGGAATCCAACTGTGGAAAATCAAAAATTCACAGCAGAAGCATTTTATATTTATATAGATATAATTAAACGGCAAATAAGCAGTAGTAGCATCAGTCATATCAGGTGAATTATGCCTCTATTTTATGTTGTCTGGACAAATACAACAGACACACACCTTTACTAGGGGGAGTGCAGGCATACAAATAGCTCCCATTGTCAGATATCACCTGTTACTCAATCCTTGTCAACACCCCACCCTACTTATGTCTACTTATATCTAAATATTTCTGTATATTTCTGACACTCCTGCATGTCTCAAAGAACTAAAACAAATTGTGTTGACTTGTACATTATTCTTCCACCTTTCTACATGCCACTTTAGTCTTTGTCGGTTCGCTTTAATTCTCCTATAATTTCAAATCAAAGTCTTTTCCACAAAAATTATGCTTGTAGAAAAGAAGACAAAGCATTTAGTGCAGTAACTCCCGAGTAGTAATACCCTAAGGCACACAAACAGAGTGTGTAATAAATTTTGATGCATGTACTTCAATTTCACTATCTTTTAAATCATTATTGCAAATTTTTCAAATACACTGCAAACTTAACATGCCTAATATTTAGATTTTACTGGGTATCTTAGATCTAAGAGTTCTGGTATTATAGTCAGCATTCCCTGATTTGAAGTGCACATAAACTCAAATATTTTTAGTTTTTAATAAAAATCTCCTCACTAAAAGCAAACATATTTTGTGATTTGTGCTACGCAAGTTACATAAAGTTTGCAAACTAACAATCATTTGGACCCACAACTGAGCTGAGAGTAGCATAGGTCTATTCTCAATTTTCCATCAAACTCTTTTGCATTCCAAAAATTCTTTGAAAACTTGAATACAAAGCAGTTTGTGACATACAATCAAGAATAGACTCATACCTCTCACAGCACCATCATGGGGCCAATGATGACTGCTAGTTTAGCTATCTTTATGCTAGTGCGACACATAAAAAGCTAAATTATAAAATATGGTAAAATATGTTTGCTATGGGTGGAATTATCTTAAACGAAAAATTCTTGCCTTTAGGTGCACTTTAATTTTGATAGCCATGTAACATTGCTGAGTTGTAAAGGGCCCAGGTGATATTTTAAATGTGTTTATATTCCACTGGAACTCGACTGTTTGCAAACATGGGAAGAGTCTCCAAGGATGGATTAAAAAAGCATTAACCAAGAAGAAAAATAAAAGGACAGGAGGGTCTGAATCTGCTTGCAACTGTAAACCAGGGGCTTCTCATCTGCAGGGGGTTCAAATCTGTTGTGACTCTTTGCCAATTAAACGAACAACTGAATTTTGTTCTACTTGAAGCTGGTAACCAATTACCAGTATAACAAATTGCCTGATGCTGGGGAACTTGCTGGATGTCAAATAAAATTGAATCCTGTCCCACAGACAAGAAGTCAAATGCAGTGTATGCAATTGTGGGACAAGACAAATTCCTGCAAACAACATGAAAATACATGTACCTCCCTGAAATATTCTAACTGCTAGACAGTTAATAAAAAAAAAACTCAGAAAAAAAAGTCACAGAGGGTATGGCTCTTCTCACATGAAATTCTGAATATCACAACTGATCACATTGTTGAAAACTGGGGAAGGATCCTTTGATTTGAGATGCTGTTACACCAGGCATTATTTCTCCCAACTTGTCTTGCAATTTTGTTGCCACAAAAGTTCCAACCCTGCCAGACAAGTTGCTTGACAGGTGCTACACTAGGCAACACCTCGCTTTTGATGATCACATGAAGTCAAAGGGGCATTTTCATTGGTTGATGCTGCAAAATGTTGCAACACAAGTTGCAGGGTAGAATGCAACTGCACAATGCACAACTGCACAATGTGGGGAAAATTCCTTGTGATGTTATGAGACGCATTGCAATGTTGCGAGACATGTTGTCAGCTTGATGAAGTTGTTAACGTCTTTGGTTGCTTTCATTTATCCTTGGAGCTACTCATTCCCAAGAATTGTGGCCAAATCTCTCAGTAATCAATCAAACCGCAAATAATTTGGAGGTTCTACCACATCATGACAGCCCTATGGTAACCATGTACTATGCTGTGTTAAGCCTGGTTTCCAAAATTCCAGATTCAACTCTTCTGATTATGCAGACTGTGTGCCACAGACCACAGCACACACCAGAAACGAATGTTTACGTGTCTGTGACTTGACACAGACCAATCGCCCATTGTGTCACAGACAGATTGCAAGTTTCAAATTTATTTTTCAAGATGTACTAACATTTCTTAGACGTACACTATATGCCTATAGTGAAAACTAATTCATACGTGAAGAGAAAAAAGATCTATGATACTTGCAAACTTACTACGAATCAGGTCCAGTCACTTACCATAGCTTGTCTTGTAAGATTACATAATGGCAAGTCAGAAGACTAGAGTTAAATTATAAATTAAGTGATTAATTAATTAAAATTCACCAAATACACAAATAAATTAATGGGATGAAGTGGTGGGATGAAGGTGTAGAAGCTTTTGCGAAAGCTCTCTCCAACATGCCCTGGAATATTTTCCATTCTATCCAGAATATTGACCAGAAAGCAATCTCTGGTCAAGCTTTTTCAAGAGCTGTAATAATATACCTGCCAACTTTTTTTAATTTATAGGCGTTACATTTTTCTCCTGAGAGTGCCAGGATTTTTCGTAGGGCTCCGAAGATGTCCGAAGATGTTCCGAAGACTTCCAAAGACTTCCATCTAGCCAGTACACCGATCAATTCTTTGAATATTCATAAGATAATACATAGCTCGTCTAAAGACTGGTCATATTTAAACTGGCCATTTTAAAACCATGGCAATTTATCGAATAGATTTTGACGTAGTTGCTTAGTCAGAATCGTATCAATGTACAATATTATTTATAAAATTACCGGCTAAAACAGCTATATCTTTCTTGTACGAGTGGAGTTTACGACTGTTTAAACGTAACTCATCAAGTGTTCGAATGCTGAATAAAGCCCCAGCTGCTCTGGCCACAAGAGGTTCTTAAAATTGTATTGCAGTCTGCTACCTTTTATTTTGCCGATAACAAGCCAATTTCTTGAATATACACACTGAATGCTAAAATTTAATTACGATCAAACGCTACAACACGAACGGTAAAAGTTAACTTGCGAAATCGCATGTGCAAACACTAAGGAGGTCGGCTAGCAAAAAGGTTTCCCGCCAGATTTTAAGTGGTTGCATGGAACCACAACCAAATTTGGTACCGGAACCGGAAATAGTCCTGCAACTTTGACCTTCTCATTCCCAACCTACCTCGTCTCCAGTGACTTTCCCTGCTAAAAATAAGAGAATTCGGAGAAAGTCGATCATTCACATGGACTTTTATTTTCTCTCACTGGTTTCAGTTTCTTACATAAATAATTAATATATTTTTCAAAATGTGTCAGTCAATGCTGTAATGGCTCTAACGTTTCTACCAGGCATGAGAAATTGGAACACAGGTGTGAGTAGGCGTGACATCGAAGTTTTTGATCCGCAGGCATGATGGTGATGAGGAGCTATGGTCTCTCTATTGACTTTTAAGAAACAGAGTTACTAGTAAATTAAGTAAACAGCGAAAAGGATTTAAGACGCACTGTCAAGAACATAGGGGAAATCCAAAACAATATTGGAAGGCATTAAGACTTGTTCTTCCTAGAATGACCAAGGCTAAAGGCATTGAAAACCTGGTTAACAAGAATGATCTAACTCTCTCTTGTAAACATTGCTGAATCTGTGTTAAACAAAGCCTACTTGGGTACATGTAGGCCTCAGTGTGCTGTACCTCAAGTTCAAATTGACACACAGATTGAGATGGCGTTTACTTTCAAGCCAGTAACAAATAGGGATGTGTACAAAGCCTTTATTTCTCTGAAAACATCCAAGACGACTACTCTTTCCTCAAATACGCGGCGGGCTTAAACTGGGAAACGTGTTTGTGCCCGAGATTAATTCCAATTTACGGACGTGACCTAAGCTTGGGATGGATGAATGATATCAACAGAACGAACGAATCAATAAAACGAGCGTAAAATGTTGGAAATCCGCCTCTTCGTAGCGGCGTTCCAGTGGTTCAAAGTTCCATGACCTTGTTTGCCCCCCATCCAATATGGCTTTGTTATCCGTGATAAGCTACATGTAGGTCTATTCTAACCTTAACCAAACGAAAAGTTGCTCGCTTTCTAGTGTATAATCTATAATCAAAAGACCTAAACCAGTAAACACCCACAAAGCGATACAACACAAACGTAAACCCGTTTACAATCTGTTAACAGAATTTGCAGTTATTTCTTTGGGAGTACCGGTACTACGAGTTCATTCCTTTTTTATACAAACCTTGTAGTAGATCGTCGAATTGACATCAATTCCACCAACAATAACATCGTAGTATTCCATGAGCTGAAAATTCCACTGTAGATCCGGATCTCGCGGATACAGCAACCGTGATACTCCAAATGCAATCCAACCAGTTACATTTTTAACTTCCACTTTGAAGTAAAACGTTTCTGTTTCGTTGTCGTATTTCCAGTAGGCTTGATAATTTTCATGCAAAGTAAGGCTGTTGGGGTATTCAGTGGCACAACATAAAGCCACGCAAAGGCACAAAGAAATGAAAAATGGCGACGACATTTTCGCTGCCTAGCCGTTAATTGCAGGAACTGCTCCGAGCCTTTTAGAAGTTAACCGCTGACCGCTCCTCAACGCCCACACAAGCCTCCATAAACACCATAAAACAACATATGTCTACATAGGCCCACACAGACCTACACAGGCCTATATAACCCTACACAGCCATACGTAAGCCTACACTGGCCTACACAGCCATACATTAGCCTATACAGCCATACATTAGCCTACATAAGCCTACATTATCCTAAATAAGCCTACATTAGCCTACACTTGTCTACATAAACCTACATAAACCTGCATTAGCCTACAGAGACCTAAATAAGCCTACATAAAACTACATTAGCCTACATAAGCCTACATTAGCCTACACAGGACTACACAGACCTACATAAGCCTACATAGCCATACATAAGCCTACATTAGCCTACATTAGCCTACACAGGCCTACATAACCCTACATTAGCCTACACAGGCCTGCACAGACCTACATAAGAGTACATAAACCTACACAAGCCTACATTAGCCTACATTAGCCTACATTAGCCTACACAGGCCTACATAAACCTACATAAACCTACACAAGCCTACATTAGCCTACACAAGCCTACATAACCCTACATTAGCCTACACAGCCCTACACA
>BLFK01000118.1:791517-801517 GCA_014634185.1 Astreopora myriophthalma | reverse complement strand
TTGAATATTTATTAATTATAATAATTTATAATTATTTATAATAATATTAATTATAAATAAATCTTAATTAAATGATATAATATAATAATAATATAAATAATATAAATTATCCGATATAAAAGAAGGAAGTCTGTACAACAGAGCCCGTTCTCCGCCACTTCACTAGGTGTGGGACGCAAGAAAAAAAGGAGCAAGGTCAGCTGGTCGTACGTTAGGCATATTACAATCTAATTGTTTGTGTGTTAATGTGCCGGAATAAGGCACATTTACCCCTGGAATAGACTTATTACACCTTTCAGGAACTGGGACCCCAGGGCAATAGTTAACTGGCGGTTATCGCGTATTTTTTTGTTGCATTATCTTATTGTAAAAAAAATTGTAAATATAGTGCAATATCGCACTGAAGTTGGAAGTTGATTTAATAATAATAATAATAATAATAATAAGAAGAAGAAGAAGAAGAAGAAGAAGAAGAAGAAGAAGATCAAAAGAAAACAGAGAAATATATGGACTTAAGATCCAGTCTCAAAAGAATGAACCCTGGTCATAAGATTATGACCAGATTATGATTATGATTATGATTATGACCAGATTATGATTATGAGCTGTTTCGCTCACCTGTTTCTGGCCTATGAAATGTTTATGGCCTGAAAATTTCTCGTGCGTTTATGTAGCGATCGTCTTCAGGTTTTCATTAAAAATGTGTTATGTATTACTTTTAGATCGAATAATAATTCAAGTCAATTCAGTTAACGACACAATTATACGATTGGCGTAGACCAGTTGGATTGTAAACTGTTTGCTGAACCAAACTGAACACTGAATTTGTTTCAGACTTCAACATATATTTACCCGTTACTGTTACAACAATGAAAAAAAAAACATCGAAAGACTCTCCTCTCATCTAAAGAAGAGTGAATGTAACGATGCACGTGATTGTCATTGTAATAGGATACATCTTTTGTACACGCGCGTGACTTTCTGTATGATTTACTATTACACTAGTAAATGGAAACGTAGAAAGTGAGAACCCTGTCTCCATTCTCTTGCTATGCGCTATTACTTTGATACAACGATACAGTAGATGAACATGACAATGTATTTAACATTGTACCTGATGAATTTCTACATCTGTCAGTGGATGAATATACTTATTCGGTAAGTCTCTCTCTTTACAGGCCGCAGCTCTTATAGCCAAGAGGTTATATTCATTTTGAATTAAGGGAACTTTCATCACAGATTCTAAGTAGTAATACTTGGGAAATATAGCATGGGCAATGAAAGGTGCCATTGGTATTACAATAGCTATCACTGCAACTTCCATTCCCCAAGAGAAAGTGATTGTAAGATTTTTGAACTGAAGAAATGATCCTCACACTTTCTGGACAATTTAAGCAATTGTCTCATATATGCACTTGAAAACTTCAAGTCACTCCAACGGGATTTGACACCAAGATCTCTGCGATGCCGGTGCAGTGCTCTTACCAACTGAGCTATGAAGCCACACAGTTGAGAGCAGGTCAATTTGTTGGGCTCATGCCTGTTTTCCCGTGAAAGGAATGATGAATGAAATGATTATGAAGTGCGGGTTAGAAATGAACTGAGGAAATGATCCTCACACTTTCTGGACAATTTAAGCAATTGTCTCATATATGCACTTGAAAAATTCAAGTGACTCCAACGGGATTTGTGTTCGAGTCTTTTAAGTTTTTTTTAATTCAAAATTTAATATGTATTCAAGAGGATGAAGCCAAACTGATTTCTGACAAGTACATCTTGTACGTATCAAAGTAACTTGACTGAGGCTGTCTAATATCTTTCATGCCAGATTCTCACAGCTTACCATTAGACACATCTTTGCCCATCGTTTTCTGTCTCTTTGAGGCACTAAAAGTGATATTTTTGGCCCTATAATTCACCATTATGTTTGTTGTCAAAGTAGGCTACAATGAGTGGGGAGGCACCCTATGACACCCCCACTGTTGAGTGGGTAATACAGATGTTCTTTCAATTAAGAGCAGCTGGGGGACTAGCCTCCTCCGCAAGCATCTCTGTAATAATCTCTCCAGAGAATGAGAAACCGGAAGCCGTAAACAGGAAGCAGGGCAAAGAGACTAATTGTTTCCCTTCCCTCTCTCTCGCCCTCTCTCCCCAGTCCATCTCCATTTCTTCCTCCCCAGTTCCTTTTCTTTGGAGTTGCCTGCGGAAGAGCCTACTGGGGGACCTACAGCCATGGCATACTGTTACACTGCACCTAGGCCACCCCAATAATTAAGTATTATTCCATGGGTTATTACTACATGTACAACCTCAGCACCATAAAATGGGAGAGCAGACAACCCTTTAGCTGAGAGATCCTTTATCCCAATTGTTTTAAACTCTCTTTTACTTAAAATGAAACTTTCAAAGACCATCACATTTCCTGTATATTCTGCAGTTTAAATATATGTAATCTCATATATTTTTTTAAGTAGCATCTTTATCGCTCCCCTTCAAAGTTCATCCTGTTTAAATAAATGGGTGCAAGAGAAATTGCTGAACTTATTGCCTTATTTGTGACTATTGCTGGGAATGGCGACATCCATACCAACCATTCGAATCTGAACGTTTAATGACACATGTCTACATGAACGGCCGTTGAAAACACTCTCAGAACTGTTACATAGCGATCCTACTGAGAAGAAAAAACTCAACTAAAATGTTAACACTGCGGTTTAAACTCGGTGACCCTCGTGGTTCCGTTCGAAGGCAACCCACACGCATGCCTACCACTAATAATACGAACAGGGCGCCCAACTAGGCCACACGAAGCCCAGCAGTAACATAGCTGCCCAAAATGTTAGTCTTATCTTGCATTTTTTTTTAACACCACAACTTGTTCATCACAATCACAACGTTCCTTCTTTGGCAAAGACTAGGCTCCTCGTCGGGGAATCGCGGTCTCTTTTGCGCTTCCACGAGCAAAACAAGCTTGTTAACGGGCCTTTCCAGTTTGGAGCTATTACTTGTCAACATTGTCACTGATCGGACTTGACCTTGATCGTCAGGATGTGTGTCCACCACTCTAGCCATGGGCAATCTGCTCCTATGACAATGGTTTTCTTTCAATAATACGACATCCCCGACCTTGAAATTTCTCCGCGGCTGAGTCCACTTGTTTCTCACTTGCAGCTGCTCCAGGCACTCTTTGCTTCACCCTGACCAGAACTCTTGTGCCAAATGCTGCGTGCGTCTCCATTTCTTCCGACAGTACAGATCTTCTCTCTTAAATTCTCCGGGTGGAGGCAGCACAGGCTTGGTCTTCCCTGTTAGTAGCATACTTAGCGATAACGGTGGGGCTGAAAGGGGATCGTTGAGTGTCTCCACGGTTAGAGGTCTGTGGTTGATTATGGACTCCACCTCACACAGGAACGTCTTCAGCGATTCTTCGTCCAAGCGATTGCCATGTTCTCTGATGAGCCCGTTCACGACGTTTCTGATTGACCTGATTTTACTAGCGCACGCTGGATTCTTGACCCAATCGATCTTAGCCTTAAGGAGTTCCGCCTTGATCATCTGATCATCTATTTCTTCGATAGCCTTCCTGAGTTCGGCTTCGACACCAACGAAATTCGTTCCTCTGTCACAGCAAATTTCCCTGATCGGTCCTCTTCTACAGATAAGCCGTCTCATTGCCTGTATAAACGAATCAGTTTCCAGGGAATCTGCAACCTCTATGTGCACTGCTCCGCTCGCCAAGCACGTAAACAAGGCTCCATATCTCTTGAAGACAGTTCGACCTTGTTGAACGCACGAGGGACCAAAAATGTCAATTCCACACTAAGGAAATGGAGGTGCTGGTTCCAAGCGCGACTTTGGCAAGTCTGCCATCTTCTGTTCTCCCAAAGTGCCGCGGAGGTAACGACAAGTTACGCAATTTGAAATAACTCTCTGACCATAGAATTTCCGTTGACGACCCAGTAGCCACTGGCGCGAAGTTCGTTCAAAGTAATCCCTCTTCGGCTATGGTGTGTTCTTTCATGTACATCGCCGATGAGCAATGAAGTAACATGGCTAGACTTTGATAACATGACAAAAACCCCTAAAATGTCTCCGAACACTAATCAGATCTAACGATGAAACAACAATGGATGGGAAGTACATCTTTAAAGATGGCCAAAATACAAAATAGTTTTTACTTTTTTTCCTATTACAGCAAATACACAAGTGTCGACTGCTCTCTTGTCCTGGAAAAACCGATATGTACACGACCCACTTGGGCTTCAGTCAAGTCTAAAAAAATTCGACATTGTAATAATTACTAGACAGACGATGAGTACTGCTAGCTGGGAGAAGGGGGCCAGCTCGGATCTTGTTCTAACTGACGCTGTAAAATTCGAAAGTAATTCTTGGGCCGAGACTTGCAAAACACCTTATTGAGCAGTTTCTTCAACCATCTTGAAGGGACTATGCATACCTACAAAAACAACAGAGCAGAAAGAAATCTCGTATTATCCATGTGTTGTCAATTCTAAAAATACAAAACGGACTTAGTGCCCACGTTTACCGCACCAAGTGGTCAGTATCGATCATCTTTACCGAAAGCATTCTTATAGGTTCACGAATCGGAACAATTAACATAAACTAGCGGTTCCGAACGGATAACAGAAATTTTTCTCATTTCTGCATTCTTTTGATTGAACGGTCCGCCATGACATGGTGCGGTTCCGACCGATAAACCCTCAGAGAGCTGGATCGAGGAGGAAGTGACGTCATTTACTCACTAGCTTAAAAATGGAGTGTGTGATCGCGGCTCATTTAGTATGCAGCACGGGAGTTTTTTGCTTTCAGATTTGTCAGATCCGTGTTCTGCATACGAATTAAGCCGCATTCACACACTTCACTTTTAAGCTAGTGAGTAAATGACGTCACCTTCTCGATCCAGCTCTCTGAGGGCTTATCGGTCGGAACCGCTCCAAGTAATGGCGGACCGTTAAATAACAAAATTCCTGTCAAAATAAATAGTCTTCCTCTTGAAATAATTGCATGAAATCTCGCATGCCGAGTATTCAGCACAACTACTTTCGAAATGTGAAGAAAAACGAAAAGTGATTTTTGATCGTAGTAGCACTTTAAGAGCTTCAAAATCAATTGATTTTGGATGTCGATTGCCTAAACTCTTACGCGTTGAACTCTGAAACGATATCGAATTTGTGGAATTTTTTTACGGATATTTGAGGATTGCTCAAAGTTCCGAACCTTCCAAAGGCACTAGCAGTGCAAATTTTGCATCGGAGTTACTCTTGAAGTTGATGGTTTGCATACGGTGGAATTTGCTTCTGATACCAATAAAGTCGGGGGACTTCTCGACAAGTTTCCTTAAATTTCTCCGTATCTATATGAATAAATGAAATTATTGCTTGCAGCCTTTTGCGTACATAGACAAGCAAGCCTCGAAAAGAAGAACTTCGATGTCTTCATCCTCAGTGTTGAGTGCATACATGAGAGTATCGTCGGTGAACTTTCTAAGCAAAGCCAACTGGCCATTTCCGAGATGCTACTGTATTTGCTTCTGGTTCAAAGCGAGTCTCATTTCCATCTGAATGGTAGTGCACCAGGACTCGCTTTGAATTCCGAAGCAATTCGGAAATTCGAAAAACTTAAACAAATCTCGTATTGGCCGCCATCCCTGTAAATAATCGTTTTCCCATCCCCGCGTGCTCACTGTGCGGGTATCTTAATCAAACCGACCATGCGTACGAACATTTACGGCTACGAGTACCCTGCCCGTACCTTTCCTCACACATCGCTGTGCTTACGGTCCCTACTAACTACAAAAGCGCAACAGTCATTCGGTCTTTTTCACGCAACCTTTTCACGCAAAATTCAAGTAATGTACCAAATGTCCTAAACTTTTGACTTGAACGTAGTCTGAATGCTATCACGTTGCCGGAAGTTGAAACCTATGTCAAAGGACACGTGCTTTACCGTTACTCACCTCAATTAACAAAGAAACGAGAAAATTACCAACAGCAACGCCAACAAGGGTTACCCTGAACACTACATCCGGCATTGTGGCCAACTGGAAAAAACAATAAAAAAATAATAATAATCAGAATGAAAAAGAAACCCTAAAAGCAATCAAACACGGCGATTTTAACAACTTCATCTTTACCTTAAAGAATTTTTGCAGTGATTGCCCTGGAAAAACCACTAAGATTCCAGTGAATACAGATAACACAAACACAGCAACGAGAAAAGACACTGCAAAAAAGTGAAAAAATGCGTTAAGCTATCAACAGGACTAAAGATTTCAAGCTGTGAAAATTACCCTCATTAGCACACAGTAGGGACTAACTATTGTGCACGGGTCATTGCATTGTGGCCTAGTGTTGTTTCTTTTGTCATGCGTCCTCTCTGCCTGTGCTCTTGGAATGGTAACAGCCACAAAATGTGAGCGTACTACTGCTGCAGTTTGCTTTAACCCCCAAAATATGACGCTGACAATCGTCTCTATTGATCCCTTACCACAAAAGGTATAACAGTAATACCTAGCATTCACCCTACAAGGTAATGTCTTATCTGACGAGAAAATTAACGTTAAATTTCACGCGAAAAACCGATATCACACGAACCGACGAGTACGATAACGATTTTTCAAGTGAAATTTAACGTGGAATTGACGAGTCAGGTAATGAATTTTCCTTGAATCGCATAGCCATATCATTTGAGTTCTTGTTTTGTTGTCGCTCCGTTGCAATATCACGCCAAGCCTCGCTTTCAAGAGTGGCAAATATAGATAGATACAACAATCTCTCCATTTTTAATGGCTGAGAGCATGCCAATTTATCCCAAACAGAGAGCGCAGAAACGTGAAATTAGTGCATGTGGCTGAAATTAATTTTGATTGGTTAATAACTCACAGATAGCCACTAAAACGCAACCTCTTGATGGCGCGTACACAAATGAGTTGCAGGGGAAAAGAAATTAATGGAGGGCGTCTTGAGTAGCTTTCCTGAGCTGAAAAACAGCTCTAAAAACAAAAACACTGTTTCAGTTTTTGGTTGCCCGTATAGAAAACATGGTGTTTGGAAAGAGAAAATGCCGATGAAATGGAAAATTACCAGCCGGGAGAGCCGAATACTTTGCAAAACAAACAGCGAAGTGTACGAGCCGGAGCTCGAGTGGATGCTTATGAAAAGGGTACCTCGAAATTGTTGCACTCGCCCTACGGGCTCATGCAATTTTGTTATTCTTTGAAAAAATTTACTCCTGCTTACTCATTCCAATTTGCACTCGAAATCATGCGATTAACTATACAAATACCTCGCCTAGATGACCAATCACAGTGCGAGAATTCTCTGCGCTATGCGATTTTATCTGAAGAACGCTAGTGCTTCTGTTAGGCCGTGAGTGTGAACACGGCCTAAGAGCATTCCATTGCACGTGTAGCGGTGTAACACAAACCCACACTGTGACTATGGCCGAAGTTTATCTAAATCTAAATCTAAATTGATTACTGTATCAATCTCCCAATAGGGATATGTAAGATACAGGAAGCTCAGCATTACTTACCACTTTTATAAAACGGTTTTCTATAAGGTGCTCCAACAGAGAACACGATAGAAAGTTGAATATACTGAAACGACGACAGTGCAAATACCACTGCATTTTGATGACACTTAACGTATGATCCATTTTTATTGGTCACATGGACTGCTTCAAACCTGTAACAAAAACTTCATAAGTCGGGCTAATAACGAGATTCAGCGAATCAAAAGTTACGTCCAGGGCGAAGTTGCAGAAGTAGTTCTTATACACCTTTGCAAGATAAGAGGGACTTGCATCGCTTAATCAGTTGGACCACCTCGGTTTCTATAATATGCTGAATTGTCCAACTATCTTGATTGGTCATTACTTTACCTACGATCTAAGACTGACACATTCCATTTTGCCGTGGGTCTTTCAGTAACAGATTGCGTAAGACATTCAAATATACATGGTAACACTGTTTAAAACATCGTTTCGCTTACCATGTCTGTGTCTGAACGTAATAAAATCCGACGACTTGTACAATAGTTTGGACAATAATTTGTGAGATGAGAGAGAAAAGAACAACGGGACACATTAGACTTCCGCCTGGTCTCTGAGCAACTAGTATCGGATGGGCCTCAGTTTGACCCACTGAAAAATATAAGATACAATCTCAAATAAGCTTAGCAGTCTTGAATCCATGGAATTCCAGAACCCTTCCGATCTAGGATCAGTTGTGCCAGTACGTTACTTTTCAGCATATTTGAATATCTGTGGAAAATTCGGTGACTATTTTATTTGAGACTACATAAAAAGGCGCACTCTGCGCTAGAATTCCCACAGTTAAACATAACGTAAGTGTGAGGATCATTTCTTCAGTTCATAACGTAGCGTTGTTTGCCATTACATTAGGGTCCCGTAATCAACCACTTGAAAAAGAAGGAGCGGTTGGGGAGGGAGAGGAAGCTGTAGGAAATTCCAACCATACCTTAGTACCTTAAAAAAGAAAAGATGATCTCAACGAAGTGCAAGACTGAAGTGAAACTTACTGACGAGGGCCAAGCTTGTTATAATCACAAGATCTATATACAAATACTGCATATCACCAAGGTTAGACGATATCTGCAAAATTACGTTTTAAAAAAGGTCATGGATTACGAAAATATTTGCCATAAAATTACTGGAAATATTACGAGCACACCACGAATACTGACCACTGGCACGAAAGCTGAATACATCAAATCATAGCAAATATCAACAATTATGGGAATATTTTAAAACCCTTTTAACACCACAGGAAGCCCAATCGTAGTACGTGGGACGTGGCGTTATTTACGGATTTGAAGCTGTAGTTTTTTGCGGCATATATCTAGAGTAAGACAAAATAAAATGGTATTTACCATTATTTTGTGGTTTCTTCAAGTGTCTTGAGGAGTCAAAAGCCAAATTTGGGGGCATTTGCACGTGAAAATTGCAGAGGATTGAGTCGAGTTGTTGCTATTTCTACAAGGCGTAAAGGATACCATATTCAAATTTTCTAGCTTGACGACCGCGTCTGCTTGGCAAAAATAGGGAGTTTAAGATCTACGACGCGACGGCGGCGACAACATCGCAAAATGTGCATATGTAATGAACAAAAACAAAAGCTTTGCACGCCCTTCACATGCTTTTTTTATTTCTGTACATTTCGTTCCCGTTCTCGGCAAATCTGTGACGTGAAATGATCATTTTTCAAGTTTTACAGAGAACGTGAACACATAGCCGCGAATTTGAATTTTCTTTTCTCGCTTTGACACTGCACCTCTAAATTCAGTTCCTGGGTTATCCCGCTAGCTTTCAAAAGTTAAACAAACTGACAAAATGACGAGAGAGATTGAAAAACTTGAACTTGCAATTTTGAGCGACGTTTTTCGCTACCGTCGCGTCGTAGATCTTAAACTCCCTAATGACCCGGCCTCGGGGAGGGACAGTACTTTTGCCTGCTTGCAAATCATACGCCTGGGTTTTTCACAAAGGAGTAGTGAATGTTGAGGTCTTTCGCGGGGTTTCGAATCCCCGCGAGGCGTTAGCGGTTTCCGGTAACTTCAATTCACTGGACCCCAGCCGTGCGATTTCCAAATTTGGCTTTTGACTGCTCAAGACACTTGAAGAAACCACAAAATAATCATAAATACCATTTTATTTTAACTTACTCCAGATATATACCACAAAAAAACTACAGCTTCAAATCCGTATATAACGCCACGCCTCACATACTACGATTGGTCTGCCTGTGTTAACACCAACAAAACCCCGAGTCAAATTAATAATCATGCCATAAGATGCACACAAAACTTACAGAATACAGTAAGATCACGGAAACAAACTGCACGATGCTGTAAAGCGCCATATACTTAAATGTTCCAAAGGAGGTGACCAGCGCTGCTCTGCCTTCCCTAAAACACACACACGCAAACATCAACATATTTGGGAAGGGTCCTTGAAAAGC
>BLFK01000118.1:769017-784017 GCA_014634185.1 Astreopora myriophthalma | reverse complement strand
CGAAAACAATAAATCCTTTAAAGGAAAGATTTATCGCGGAGGTCACGGGTTCGAATCCCGTTGAAGCCCTGATTTTTTCAGACTTCTCCTTTCCAATTGCTTAAATTGGAAAATTAACTGCGATGATCATTCTTCACTTTCATCTACAACCGCAGTTCACATATGAAGTATTTCATATATACTTCACAATAATAAATCCTTTACTAGCTCCTATTGTTTATACCACCAACACGGCGGCCATGACGCAGCAAAGTTATTGTTATCTGTGTCTCTAGAGATTTTTCATCAAGCGGTTACAAGTCCGGAAACTTGAACACAGAACTGAAGCGGAGAGTAGGAACTTCTAAGTGGTAACGCTCATTTATCATCTCTCTCCTCAAGGAAAAATAGAGGGGTGCTTCCTACCCTTATAACAAGGGAGAGGAGTGGACGGGGTGGGGGGGAGGGGGATGCTACCGGAATTTTGCCATGCGAAAAGGTCTGGAAATAAAAGCCACGGACACAATGGAGGCAGTCATACCTTCTTAAAAAGTTCTGGGTTGTGACTTCGGATCAAAGCAAATGTCTTCCCGGACATGGCGAAATGATAACTAAAGCGTCCTACAGATTTTCTTTGATCCTAAATGGGAAAAGCAAAACGTCGGGAGTATATACAATTGATAGCAACAAATGACAAAGTTGAATCTTCCTCGTAAATAAGACTAGAAAGCAATACTTTCATAAAATGCCCGTTGCTCAAGGAATATTCCGCAAAGCTTGATGAACAAACCACGATAAAATTTGCTCTCCAGTCAACGAATTGTTTCTGTCTTATTAGTTAAAATCGCGCGTTTTTTTATCACGGAAACTACCTCTAATGGAAAATTAGTCGTTCCTTTCACTGCTCCTAGAAGAGTCCATGTTATCTGCAGATCAAAAGGCTGATTCTCCTTTGGTTTGGCAGTTACTTCAATCACCTATACAAAGTAGAAGACAAAAGAAACTTTGCTCTCTTGATCAAAGGTTAACACTGGCAGTAAATGCACATCCCATCCAGGGGACGGGCGGGAAAGCAATTGCGGAAGAAAACAGATGAGACGGCTTTATTTGTAATAATAACAGGCGACGGCATACCTTATGAGAGGATCCCACCATACCACAATCCCTTGCAACGCTCACAGCTGTCAACATGTTATCACCTGACCAGGAAATAAAAGTGTTCAAGTATCTCAATAAAAGCACACATGCAATCATAATTTTGCTGACCAGACAAAGCCCAGCCACTAAAACAAACGGAAAGGCCTAGTTGCTTGTGTTCGGTGAATAGATGACATTGATTTTTACATTGCTTTTCCGGCAAACCTAATTACTAGTTGACGGTGAAGGAAACGGCCATTGCTTCTTATTTAGATTAAAGAACCAGGACTAAATAAACGTTAAGTAGTACCGCTACTCAAAGTAATGAGCGTTGTCAGTTCTTACCAGTGACCATGACAGTCCTGATATCAGCATTATGAAGCTGTCTTATTACAGGTGCACTCTGCGATTTGAGAGCATTTTGGAGAATCAACAGTCCAAGGAATGTCAAATCTGTTTCAACGTGATCCCTATAAAACGAAGTCAAACGCATACAGAGAGCTAACGCAAGACAAACGAACAACAACAACAACAGAAAAGGAGGACTTGAAGCCTCAGGTATTTATTTTTGCTGATGACCTTGCCTGTTTCCCGTCGAACCCTATACACATTAATATTCCAAAATGGCTGCCACTTTATTATTTTGTTTTTCACATGATAATTTCCGTGTTAATTTCAAGTTGACTTGTTGCGCTGGATTTGCAGATGCAGCAGTCATCTCCCTGCTCACTAAGCTGTACTTGCGATATGTATTCATAAGAAAGTTTTCAGCCAATGGAAGAAAGCCGACTTATGCTCAGTTTGAAGAGAGGATGATTCAATCAATCACTTAGCGCACCATGTAAAACCCAATGGTAGAACACGTTACATAAGATGAACTAAACACTAAGAAGAAATGGGCCACTCGACTGCCAGAATTAAATCAGATTTGGGGTCTCAGGGAAGTCTTCTATCTTAGGTGACAGATCTGAATCACTGGACAAAAAGCCACTTTCATTATGACGTCATTCTCCAACATCTGCCAAAATCCTTCAAGGTTTGGTTTTCTGACGCAAATTAGGACTATTGTACTTTAAATCCCAATGGGACGCCAATGTTGAAATAAGAAAACACGATATTAATTATGGGAGCTGTGGTAAAGTGATTTTATCCGGTGAAAAGGTCCAATTCTGAAGTCTAGTCAATCAGAATAACGGTATCTCACAAGGATCAATTCTGGGTCCATGTTCGTTTACTTTGTACAACAACAACATGCTGTACCATCTGGAAGTTGAGGAGCTTATTATTAAAAAAAACGGTCTATAACCAACACCACATGGGCTCTGCGACATGTGAGGCGATCTTCTTCTACTGAGAATCTTGTAAGGATCGTTTTCACATGACGTCACGGCGGTCATATTGGTGTACCTAAACAAAGAAACGGCGGGCATTTTGCTGTCCCGAAACAATCCTTTTGTTTCAGTTAAACAATATGGCCGCTGGTCAAGTGAGTGAAAACGATCTATCGGTCCACAAACTCTTATTACCACTGGTAACGAAACATGGCTGCCAGGTGTTACAACAGCCAAAAACGTAATTGAAACCCCTTTCTGATTTTAAGAACAAGTTTGCCAATAAGTAAGACTTGTTGCCAAGGGTTCATTTCCAAAAGGGAAATCTCTCCCTGGCCTACATTCCGAGGTGAATTGAAAGCTCCGTATTGTTGATCAAAGGGAGTGAGTGTGCTTTTCATAACAAGCACAGTTTTAAGGAAGACCTAGCGACAAAATTAGCACCGCCTATTGATTCTTGTATTGCTTCTCGTCACATTCATTACATTGTTTTCCTTTCTTTACCTAGTGCGTGTTGCAGTAACGTTAACACAGTTAGTATTCGGTCCCAGACATACAACTTGCGATTCTTTGTGCCCAGCTAAGTGTGCTGCTCCAAAATAAGTAACATTCATTAACGCCGGAACGAAAAACAATGTATACAACCTTACCGAGTAACTCTTTGCAGCTGATGCCATGACAGCTTTGGGTCCAAGGGTTTCCAAGCTAACCCTAAGACACGGTAACCTTGCGTAGTATACTGCTCAAGAACTTCATGAAAATCTTCAGGAACTAATAAATGTACACCAAACACAAACATAAATACAGAACATTACACAGAGGCACCAACATACGATATGGTCACGTGCTATCCACGCACACTCACACGTACGGTACCATTAGTTGGCAATGCTGACAGCTGACCTGTTTGTGGTAGACAAAGACTTGTAATGGTTTCTGGAGCACCCTTGGCGTACACATCCATATTGGGGGCTGCTAATGTACGAGTCACAACACACATGCGTTGAAGATCAGACGAGAATGGAAACTGACGAATTATGGCTACTTCATATGGAATCTAGTTCAACAAAAACATGCATATGAAGGCTATTAATATCGGAGCACACCTTCCCCTGACACACCGCTGACATTCATCAGATGAAAAGCCTGCACAGAGGGATATACAGGAACAAATGGACAGGATATACCGGATGCCAAAACTAGGGAGCCATTGGAGTGTCTGTCTCTGAACACGTTTTCATATCGTTTGGTCGATGTAGTCAACTCAGAGCTGTAATGGGATTGTACAACGTTAAAGTCTGCCATAGATGCTCCGATGGCATGTGACGCTTTTTACGTCACCGTTGTCGCCGTTTTCACTTAACCACACTAAAAAGAGCCGTTTTCAAAAGTCTCCGCTTTTGAAAGC
The DNA here is from genome assembly GCA_014634185.1 of Astreopora myriophthalma. Lineage (NCBI taxonomy): Eukaryota > Metazoa > Cnidaria > Anthozoa > Scleractinia > Acroporidae > Astreopora > Astreopora myriophthalma. The sequence continues at coordinate 780,162 of BLFK01000118.1, read as the reverse complement.
GTAAGTCAATACCACTCAATTAATCCATTTCAGTTTACTAAGTTATAGCTATCACTGTAATTATTTAATGAACTTATTAGAATTCATTGTAGCTCTATGAATTACCAAGTTTAAAACTCTAAACTTCCCTTTCCATTGTATTTCATGGTATTTAAATTTATCTATTTCGTGTCATCCCCCCCCCCAATAGTCTTTCTATGTGGTTGACCCAAACTCCACCTCTAATTACTCAATTTACTCCACCCTTAATCTGTATTGTTCCGTTTGTTTGTTTGTTTGTATTTTTCTTTTTTGTTTTGCAATAGCCGTATTCCCTGAATTCTCCTGCATGCACAGAATAAACGTGACTTGACCTTACTTGACAACACCGGGCAATCTATAATTACATGTATGCCGCTTAATTTTCACCAAATACTTACCTTTCCCTCTAAGGCGGATTCCACAATGAACTCCTCAGCAGTTTTGGGTTTAACCACCGTGGGAACTATATTTTCAAATCTGGTGCCATCTTCAGTGCCAGGTTCTTCAAGAATCTATAAACACCAACATAGCAAGTTCAAGTATACCGACTCATTACCTGCAAATCACAGTCAGCTGATGTATAACAACCAACACTTCCACATGTGCATCAAAGCTAAAGCAATTCCACCGGCACAAGACAATGCCAACAGTTGGGTCACTAGCATGTAACGTCATTCTTGTATGCAGGGAAAAAGACACTTTTTTTTTTTACCTTTTTCTCTTAAAATCTACTGACAACCCCCATAATGACATGCAAAGAGAGAATACACTAAAATGACACGTCTTCCATGGCTAATTAACAGGACCACGTGGGACTACCTCACTGCTACCTTAAATACTGGTTTAATCAGGAATACTTCATTGTAGCTCAGTCTCTCAGCGGAGCAACGCAGAGGTGAACGGCCCACCCTTTCACCAGACACTCCTAAGCCAACCTGTCCCAGCTTAGCTTAGTCCCCTTATTGGCAATTTTGCATACACCTCCAAGTGGCTGAGCATGAACATGAATGTTGTTGAATACAACACTATTTTACATTTTAGATCAATTGCTTGGTTGGTTGGTCACAGCCAACCACTGTTACCATAGTTACTGACCTTTCTGATTTTTATGGCTATGAACACAGGCCCCTCAAATATTGTTTTTTTTTTCCTTATTATTTCATCCACCGTCCTCGCTTTTCTGCGTATCACTTGCGTCACTTCACTGCACAACTTAAAACGCCATTTACTGCTCAAAAATCGGTTGCGATTTGAGAAAATAACTATGGCAAAAAAATCACTTCCAGTGGTTATGCACACAGAACTTCAATCATTTGCAGGCACAATCGCTAATCTGGACGTCGTGATAAGCAAGCCATCCTTGCCTTTTAACAACGTCAAAAAGTCTCATAACATAAAGAAAATGCTGGTCCACATTTACCCAGTCAGTGGCCTCAAACATCTTAAGGTCCAAGGGATCTCCAGTCAGTTGACCATCAATGATTGTTAGTGAATGACAAGTGGCCATTGCAGCTAACATGCGGCTGTGAGCGATGCTGCTGACACTTTCAGATTTCAATACACCAAATCTGAAAGGAAAGAATGACCAAGCTGTAGTTGAGTCAGAAAAAATTGAGTCAGAAGAAATTGGCAAATTAAAGTAAAGTAACAATAACGGTAAACAACTACGACAGCTACACGATAGTAATAATAATAAGAATACAGTCTTTTTTTTCAGATGGCCTATCCCACATAACGTACATGTAGTTTTCAATAGGGCACTCTAGAAATAAAATTTTAAAATGTACAGATACAAAACTTTTAAAGGGAATCTCCACTCCTACAAAAGGTAACTTTAAAAGGCAGAAAATGTTTTAGAAAATATTTCAAAGAAAGCCTTCATATCGGACAAAAAATGAGCTTTAGAATCGCTTATTTTCACTTTCAAACTTCAGGGCGCCACTATCTTGAATAATTGACTTGTTACGGTTGCCCTCTTGTCTGAGAACAGTTCAAGATGGCGGCGCCCGGGAAATTTGAAAGTAAAATACGGGATTCTAAAATTCCTTTTTTCCCGATAATTATAAAGGATTTCTTAGAAAATTTTTGAGATCACTACTGCCGGTGATTTAAAGTTATCTTTGTCTAGTAGTGGAGGTTCCCTTTGAAAGTGCTCAGTGCTCATTTCTAAAATACTATGAAAAATACAAAACAACAGTGAAAACTTCAGTTTTTTTTTTTTTTACATCCAAGCCATATATATCATAAATCGGTATTCATAACTCTCATAACGATATGCGAGGTTGAAATACACTTAATAATGGCTATTTCATGGCTGGTTGAGCAGTCTCACGTGCGATTATGTAATTGCTGATGATAAATTCTGGTTTGGTGCGAGAATAATTCATTCTAGCTCAGTTTTCAGCGGAGCCACGAAGAGGTGAACGGCCCGCCCTCCCACCCAAAACCCGCGTGGGTCGTATCTTAAACACTTCCTAAGGCAAGCTGTCCCAGCTTGACTTACTCCGCTGATCAATCATTTTTCCCACACCTTATTACAACTAAGCATGAATATGAATGTTGGTGAATAGAATACTGTTTTAAAAGGGTCAACGATAAGTTTCTTATTTCAACAGGCAGAACATTCCATTCAAACAATGGAAGCGCTGTTTAGACATCTAAGCAGTCCCCTGTGGGTAACTGATTCAGCCATTCTATAAAACATGTACACTGAGTCGTCGCAAGCAATCCAAATTGAAGTCGTGATACTACCGGTACCGTTGGCCGCAGATAAGTGTAAACACGTGACGTAAAAACATGATCCCACCGGCTATCAAACGTAGCATGTTTGGACATCGAACGCTCGAATTTTTTACAGCCCGATAAGCGAACGTTTGTGCCACTTTTACGAAAAGCAAAAGCATAACTGTAAGATCTTGTGGAGTCAATTTGCTAAAAAAAAAGTCTTCAGTACCCAAATCTCACTGCCATTTTGCGAAACTTGCTCTCAAAGTCCTTCAAATGTCAAATGTTTGATGGTCAAACATTCCATGCTTGATAGCCAATTAGATAATGCTTTTACGTTTCGAATTTACGCTTCTTAGCTGCAACTGACGGTCGCGAAAAAGACACAAATGATGGATCTGAGAAGTAACTCGGAATGTAAGTTCAAGTGGTTTGGGGGAAGCACAGTTGAAGAACATGAACCAAAGATAATAAGCAGAAACAACACAGCATACCGTGCAGATTCCACAGGTACAATGCCAAGAAGATCCAAGCCATCTTCTGTTAAAGTGCCAGTCTACAAGAACAAGTCAAAGGAAAAAAGACATTGTTCAAAACTTCTTCAGATATTCTGTATCTGGAGGCTCCCCATGACAGAAAGTTAAAAGAAGCACAACTACTGTGATCAACACAACTTACACGAACCAGTACTTGCTTTCGTGAATGACCTACGACATAATGCGAAATCCAAAGAGCGTCCCCGATTATAGATAAGAAAAATTACTTAAAATTTGCACTGGGATTTACATAACATGGAGCAAATGGAGTCAGATTGAAAATGGAATTCAACACCGCAAAGCGTAATGCAATCAGAGTCGTAAGTGGCATGGCCCGGCACACTCTGGAAGCATTCAACACGGCAAGGCATCTAGGAGCACAGATATCGGAGGGTCTCTTGCATTACAAAACAAAGGAACCAAGTTCTCCTTTCCAATTGCTTAAATTGGAAAATTAACTGCGATGATCATTCTTTACTTTCAAAGGAAACAAGTCTTTGTGCTTCCAAAAACAATGGTACAAAGGAAGGAGACATAGTACTACCGAAATGCTTCGCATGTTGAATTGGGAAACCCTAGAAAATAGGCAAGCAATCGCACGTTTATCAATGCTATATAAAAAAGGGGATGCGTTAGCCTTTTACAGTATAGTAAGCTTGTACAATTTGATCATGGGTAGAATATACCAGCCACGCTAGACTATGCTTATATAGGCGTCACAGGTTACAACAGACAATTACAAACACTCTTTTTCCCCAAGAACAGAGGCGGAATGAAAGTGCTTCCCTACAGAAGTAGCCCTATCTGACACGCTGGCCCTTTCCAAGGATGTCGTATCAGCTATTGACTACTGATTTTGTTATTATTCACTTTTTTCCCCTAACACAGTCCATACTACTGAGAGTGTGTGATTTAAGTGGTAAATAGAAAGAAAATCAATCAATCAATAAGTAAAGGGATTAATTCTTTAAAATCAATCAACAAATTAACAAATAATCATCCATTATTCTGAGATTTAATACAGAGTACATGTGCGTTACGTGGCTGGGTCACGAAGCACTAGGTATAATTTTCCTGAAATCTGAAATCTGAGGATTCGTATGAATACTGTTGTATTGACTGTTTTCCATGTTTTGCTGGATTGGCTACTCAAGCTCCGAATAGCGTTCGTTATTCCGGTCCCTGTATTGCACCTAAGACAATAATATTGTTAAATGGTACACATCTGGATCATTTTCACAACAATGTAAAAATATCATTTGAAAGTTTTCATATTTGATAATCAAGCACACCTTGTCAAAGCAGAACAGCTTGAGTTTTCCACAAACATTGATTCTACATTAAAAAAGAAACATACAGACAACAATCAAAGCATGCACAAACTGAAGCACTTAGTCTACATTTGCATACAAAAGTGTGGCAATGGAGTCAGTGCAACAGTTCATAAAGCTCAGTTTACATCAGTTCCTACACCTTAAAAAACTTCAAAATATTGAACAAAATGGATAATACATCGAAGTATTTTGATTCAAATGCAGCTAATTTTCTGTCCGAAATATAGCTACAGCCCTGTAGCTGCGATTACAGCCTTCGGGGACCCACAAGCTTCCACTTCCCCGACCAAAAACGTCATACAAGATACACTCCTCCTCTTTCCAGGCCGCCAAGCAAAAGAACAATTTGCCTGATAAGTTAAGAACTTCAGAATCGCTCTCAATGTTTACAAAAAAAACGTCAAACGAACGACGTTGTCCTCATACAATAATTGTAACTACATTATACGTAAATAGTAAGATCGTCCTTCATATCTTTATTATATGATTCACTTTGTAAATGGATTGTCTTTCATTTCTTTAATCTAATACCGCACATTCCCTTTTAACAAGCCTTTGCTCACTTGCAAAATGTGGGTAAATAGAGTTACTTACTTAAGCTACGTGCAAACGGACGCAATATTGCCGTGCAACAACTCCCAACATCGTTGGGTGTTACATGTTGCGTCCGTTTGCACCAAGCCTTACTCACTTATCTATCACGCAAAAAATCACTATCCAATCGAACAACTCCGACTGAACACCTGGTTTTGTTAATGTTATATCAGATGCCACTGCTCATATTACAATTAATAATTGAGCACTCTCTCTTCAATTTTCTCACTCAGTAAGTTTTCTTGGTAGCAGTAAGTCAAAGGATAAAAAGAAAAAACAATTCCGCCACAAAGCAAAAATTCACAGAGGCAATGAAATGTAACTGACTCATGTATCTTTGTATACCTTGAGGGATTTATGCAATGAATATGCTGTTTCTTTAGCCTCTGAAGTGCATAAACAGTTCCAACAGACATGGCTGCAGGCAAAGCAGGAGGAACAGCTACAGTGATAATATCCAAGGCATTCAATGTGATGTTACCAGCAGACATCTGACAATTAATTCACATGAGTCCTTGTTAGTGTCATGTAGTTTCAGTACCAGTGAAGGCAATATTTACACAGAGCCTCAATAGGTTCCCATTTAAGGTGTGGAAATGTTCAGAAGAAATTGAAGTCTGGGTGGATGCATAACCACTGTAAGGCACTTTTTTTAAAATTTTGTTTACCACATTGTCAAATTAAAGCCAAATTACCAGCAATAAACAGCGTTAAGGCTCTACAGTGAACTGTTGCAACAGGATGAAAACAAGGGAAGAAACAAAAGTTATCGAACGAAATAATACATGAAAACAATCATATATTGAACTACGAATATGAAATCATGTGAAGCTATGATCCTCGCAGTCATGAACGCAATTTTTAGCAATTGCGTAGAGAAGCCTGAAAATTCAGGGCTTCAACGGGGTTTGAATCCGTGACCTCGCGAAGCCGGTGCGACGCTCAAAACCAACTAAGCTATGAAGCATTTGAACCCACAAATGACCAGCTCCCAACACCAGTGGCTTCATAGCTCAGTTGGTTTGAGCGTCGCATCGGCATTGCGAGGTCACGGGTTCAAACCCCATTGAAGCCCTGAATTTTCAGGCTTCTCTACGCAATTGCTAAACATTGCATTCATAACTGCCAGGATCATAGCTTCACTTGACAATAGTTATTGCTGCCTGTTTAGTTAAGCCCCTAAGAGAGACCACTCCGGGTTTAGCCTGCGTAGCAAGCGTTTTCGTGGCGTTTTTGAGCGCTAAAAGGGCCGATTTCCGAATTTTGGTTCCGCGCGAAATGTTGCTCTCGCCCCATTTCGCGCGCAACCAAAATTCGGAAATCGACCCTTTTAGCGCTCAAAAACCCTTGCCACGCAGGCTACTCCGGATTCAACTTGCTAAAATTATTCTGAATCACAGATGCACGTAGTCCCTTGCAAGCATCTTGGACATGTGCTTGTCAAATTGATGCGACCATGCTTTCGTTCCAGGATCTGTATTCAAGTTTATTCCGAATTTCAGTAGCACGGCATCAATCAACAAGCAGCACATGACGAGAAACAAAGTCTTACCACTACTCTGGTCCACTCTGTTCTACTGATTTTACTGCTGTTAAAATTAAAGTGATTTAATACCAGCAGTGAGTCACAGTGACACATGTGCATTGTGTGATCTATTAGTGAACAGATACATGGCACCATGAAATTGATACGTTAAGTACTGTCACACCAACTTCTTCAAACTCAAATGTACTAGCAGGTATCAACTTATAGAATGAAAATGAAGAACATACCCCTTGCTTAACAAAGATGAACACACTATATAAAAACCCAGCCATAGCTGAAAAGAAAGACATGGTAACAGTCGATTAAAAAAAAAAACAGACGACATAATGATGATGGTCTGTTGAGAAGTTTTTTCCATTTTCAGTATTTCAACCACAGCTTTTATCTCTGCTACAAAAATGCTACAGCACTATTAGAGAATTTCACAGTTTTGTGAGTACAGCAGTTTGAAAAAGTACTGCATAACCAAGAATGTTACCCTGCAGTGTTCAGCTTTAAGATGGCTCCTTATAGTATTGACAACAAACCTCCTGCAGTTGCAAGTTGCACTGAATTGCTCTGACCGTTTTTAGTAACAAACGGCAATTCGTCCGTCACGGCTTTCGTCTCAAGTTATGTAAACTTTTAAGGAAATTCACGGAAGTAAAAGCGACAGAAAAGCCAGTATTTCTTTTTTCCCCTCAATGTTGATGCTCTAGAAACGTGAAAGATTTATTCACCTTGTCCCACACACATACACTATGCATACGAAAACACATGCTTCAATTCAAAGAGTTGTTTGCTTTACCAGTAGCTGTAATTTGTCGACCAAAAACTGTAATTTACTCGGGAATGCATAGTTTCGGCGGGCGCGTTTTGTGGGTAGTGCCCTGTAAGTGCAATACCCATATTGCCATCGTAGCTGAGTGAGTGAGTGAGTGAGTGGCTGAGTGGCTGAGTGAGTGAGTGGCTGAGTGGCTGAGTGAGTGAGTGGCTGAGTGAGTGAGTGAGTGGCTGAATGCATGAGTGAGTGGCTGAGTGAGTGAGTGAGTGAGTGAGTGAGTGAGTGAGTGAGTGAGGGAGTGAGTGGCTGAGTGAGTGAGTGGCTGAGTGAGTGGCTGAGTGAGTGGCTGAGTGAGTGGCTGAGTGAGTGGCTGAGTGAGTGGCTGAGTGGCTGAGTGAGTGGGTGAGTGTGTGAGTGCATGAGTGGTGCATGAGTGCGTGAGTGCATGAGTGGGTGCATGAGTGCATGAGTGGGTGCATGAGTGCGTGAGTGCGTGAGTAAGTGCGTGCGTGCGTGCGTGTGTGCGTTGTCGCCCGGGCGGGCATCTTAACGGAAGTCGGGTGTTCCAAAGGATTTTGTTACAGATCCCCATATATACACGCAAGCATCACAAAACAATGTGTGGTTAATCCGTTTGTGGGATCACAAAGTTGTTGCTATTTTCGGGATAAAAATCACCGATGAACTTTACGATAACCAAAAAAATGCACGATCCGAGAAATGAAAAGTTTCAAAATTTGGCAGTTGAAGTTTGCATCCGCTTTGCTAGTGTATCAGTCTCAGTCTGAAAATTTATACAGACCCGGAACGATAAATTTAAACACAAAGGACAGATAAGTTGTGCCGGTCTACAACGAACTAAAGTTTTAACAAGAAGCTTCATGGTTTTTCATTACTTCAGTTCTAGTCCACATTTATCAAATACTTTATTACAATTAGTAAAAAGCTAAGTTTTTTACGTTTGCCCTCTTGTTTTTGTCTAGTTCATAATTCAGAAGACAAACAAGACAGTTCTTCGTTATTTTTTTTGTTTGAGTAATCTAACACCTTTTCTCATTACCATTAACTTTTCATTCAACTTTTTACGTGTAAATCTCTTACACTGCAAAACTAATCGCGTATACTTTGGATGCTGAAGTTCAATCATTAGTGTAAGAGATAGGTTACGAATAATAGGGCGCCTTATCCTTCTTGAGTGCACACTTTGCTTCCAAGCAGAAAACTCAGGCTCTAGGCACAACTCTTGAACAATTTAAATCTTACAGTGATTTACATGACCGAAAAAAGACTTACGAGCGCAGATAAGACGTGCTCTCCTATCCGACAGTGCACAATTCCAAGCGCTGGGAAATAACATGTGATACCAAGTCACGCTGTCACGCAATGTGTAACAATTTGCTTTAGTTGATAACAACTGTATACTGATTCAATCTAACACCAGACAATAATGCGAAGAGCGCGTGAATTTCCTGAACAAAGGTACCTGAATTGATACAGTTACATAACATGGCACTGTGTCTAAGATCAGACGGAAAAACGACCTTAACAGCACTACCCACATGTACGCAATGCGTGCCTATTTTTTGGCATGGAGGTCACATGGATTTTAGCTCGTGTAATATAAGTGCCTAGCGTGCATGTGGTCATGAAACTCTAAGGAGCCACCTTAACATGCAAGTAAGGCCGATTTTTGTCATCTTGTCATCACCTCATTATGATCTGAAATTTCCTCTTATGTATATTTGCATAGTGATAAACCTCCCTCTGGAGAACTGTCAGGGGTCACTGGGGGACTCTCGGGCATTAAGAGGGTTAACAACCTTCCTGCCTATTCAAATTGACACTTTAACTCTCAATAGTGCCTTTATAGATTTTACACTGGCTATTACCAGATACCCCTCTCCGGGGGACCTCTCAGGCATTATTTAAGTCTATTAGTAGATATGCGTTATTGACCAAGCGTGAGGTCAAGATGGCTGGATATTGGCCAAGTTCTTTTTTGCATTTTTATGGACCACGACGATGTCGAGGTCCATAAAAACGCAAAAAAAGAACGAGGCCAAAATCCAGCCATCTTGACAAAAAAAGCTTGGTCAATAAAGGATTTATTATATGGCTTTTGGGGAAATTTTTCGGCGGGACACGGCGGGTGGTCCCGAGCGGGCAAGATAGCACCATCTTGCGCGTGCTATCTTGCCCGCTCGGGTAGCCAATCACAGTGCACGATTTGGTTCATCTTGCCCGCTCACATAGCTAGCCATATAATAATAGTAATTACAGTACATTGTTTCAAGTTATGATATGACTCTTGGGTTCAAACGACTTAGGGTAATTACAAACTTGGTCATAAACCAGACCACAAACTGCTACAGAAATATGTTGCTCATGAATCTATCTTTAAAGATGAAACAGAACACTTTCAGCAATAATTACGACACCAGAAAATACAATAAAATGCTGAAGGCAGGCTACAGCTAAGAATTGTATAAGCTTACCAAGTATTGAAAGGAATCCAACAAAACGCATAGAGTCTCTAAAGAACTTAAAGCCCACTGGTTTAGGATTCAGTATAGAGCGAATTAATCTGCCTTTGGTGGTAGAAAAGCCTGCAAAAATGAATAACAAAGACACTGTTTTTGACTCCTGCACTGGAGAAATCCAGGTGAAGTACATGCAAAAAAGACCATAACTGATACAGAGATTCTCATCCATAACATTTGTTTTGGAAAAACACCTAGCTTGCATGCACAGTATGGTTGACATACTGGTAAACAAAGGTCTGCTACCACTGAATAACAGTCAAAAGCAGAAGCACAGTACACACCAGTTCTAACAACCACCGCAAGGACTCTTGCACGGCCATAATAACGTGTTTGAATGACTCTTGTACCACTAAACAGAGTGTGTCTCTTATGTCTTTCGGTATTATATGGCTGTTCTCGCTCTTCTGAAGGATAACTTGAAGATCTCTTGGAATGTGGTAAGGGAGTTTTGGTCACTGGAACACTTTCACCTAGAAAATGCAAAATACATACATGTACCGGGTCTTCATCATGCCTTGTCACAATTACCACACTATTATTACTACTACGATTACTATAACTATAACAAACACTATCACACTATTACTGTTACTGTTGTCTTTGTCGTTATTGTTATTGTTTTCATTGTTATTCTTTGGCAGATACCAGTGCCAATGCGACCTTGACAAAAATGACAATCTTACATACAAAGAGGGGCACAAAGCATTATAGGACGATTTGAGAACGCTTCTGATTGCTGTGAAAAAGAGAGTAGTTTTCGAGGAAACTCTGGATGATTTAAAAACAAAAACTTCAAAATGGTCATTTCTGATAGTGTATCCTGTCAACTGCTGCACAGAAACAATTTTACATCTTATTTAGATTGGTTATTCAAATCATATTTTTTGATTTTTTTGTTACTCTCTTGGCCTATTGGTATCTTTTCGATCAATTTTTGGCCAGCAGTATATCGACAGTTGGTTACTTGTTAGTCATCTGTTGGCAGACAGTCTCCTGACAGTCGGTTTGGGGAGCTCATCTTCAAAACACTCATTCAACTTATTTTCCATGTACCACCACAGACACAAGAAAGATTTCAGCACAG
>BLFK01000118.1:765007-767421 GCA_014634185.1 Astreopora myriophthalma | reverse complement strand
GTCGAGGTCCATAAAAACGCAAAAAAAGAACGAGGCCAAAATCCAGCCATCTTGACAGAAAAAGCTTGGTGGCTTTTGGGGAAATTTTTCGCGCGGGACACGGCGGGTGGTCCCGAGCGGGCAAGATAGCACCATCTTGCCCGCTCGGGTAGCCAATCACAGCGCACGATTTGGTTCATCTTGCCCGCTCACGGAGCTAGCCATATAATAATAGTAATTACAGTACATTGTTTCAAGTTATGATATGACTCTTGGGTTCAAACGACTTAGGGTAATTACAAAATTGGTCATAAACCAGACCACAAACTGCTACAGAAATATGTTGCTCATGAATCTATCTTTAAAGATGAAACAGAACACTTTCAGCAATAATTACGACACTGGAAAATACAATAAAATGCTGAAGGCAGGCTACAGCTAAGAATTGTATAAGCTTACCAAGTATTGAAAGGAATCCAACAAAACGCATAGAGTCTCTAAAGAACTTAAAGCCCACCGGTTTAGGATTCAGTATGGAGCGAATTAATCTGCCTTTGGTGGTAGAAAAGCCTGCAAAAATGAATAGCAAAGACACTGTTTTTGACTCCTGCACTGGAGAAATCCAGGTGAAGTACATGTAAAAAAGACCATAACTGATACAGAGATTCTCATCCATAACATTTGTTTTGGAAAAACACCTAGCTTGCATGCACAGTATGGTTGACATACTGGTAAACAAAGGTCTGCTACCACTGATTAACAGTCAAAAGCAGAAGCACAGTACACACCAGTTCTAACAACCACCGCAAGGACTCTTGCACGGCCATAATAACGTGTTTGAATGACTCTTGTACCACTAAACAGAGTGTGTCTCTTATGTCTTTCGGTATTATATGGCTGTTCTCGCTCTTCTGAAGGATAACTTGAAGATCTCTTGGAATGTGGTAAAGGAGTTTTGGTCACTGGAACACTTTCACCTAGAAAATGCAAAATACATACATATGTACCGGGTCTTCATCATGCCTTGTCACAATTACCACACTATTATTACTATTACGATTACTATAACTATAACAAACACTATTACACTATTACTGTTACTGTTGTCTTTGTCGTTATTGTTATTGTTTTCATTATTATTCTTTGGCAGATACCAGTGCCAATACGACCTTGACAAAAATGACAATCTTACATACAAAGAGGGGCACAAAGCATTATAGGACGATTTGAGAACGCTTCTGATTGCTGTGAAAAAGAGAGTAGTTTTCGAGGAAACTCTGGATGATTTAAAAACAAAAACTTCAAAATGGTCATTTCTGATAGTGTATCCTGTCAACTGCTGCACAGAAATAATTTTACATCTTATTTAGATTGGTTATTCAAATCATATTTTTTGATTTTCTGTTACTCTCTTGGCCTATTGGTATCTTTTCGATCAATTTTTGGCCAGCAGTATATCGACAGTTGGTTACTTGTTAGTCATCTGTTGGCAGACAGTCTCCTGACAGTCGGTTTGGGGAGCTCATCTTCAAAACACTCATTCAACTTATTTTCCATGTACCACCACAGACACAAGAAAGATTTCAGCACAGATCCATGCATTTATTATACTCGCATATTCCTACTAACCCTCGGAGCATGAGTAGAGTTTTGCTATAGGAATTTGCACATATAACTAACTGCGGAAACCTTGCCCAAATATACAATGGCAGTTCATCAATTCACCTACATGAAACAGCAAAATCTTAACAGACCAGTCCATGCAACAACCTAACAAAATTTGAAATGAGATTGGGACCAGTGTCTAGCAAATTTGGACACCCCCAGATTTGGACCCTGTATGCGGATTTGGACCCCCTTCACAGCTTACTTTGCTGTTATTCGCACATAGCATATCTAGGCAGAGTCAGATTTTGGATCGGGAAAATTGACCATTACCATAAAGCACAGAAAACTGTAAGAGTTGTTTAAAGTACGTGCTACAGCTTTTTATAAAGTAGATGTGATTTTAAAATCTTGTTTTCTACGATAACATGATCGAATGTGACTTATGCCTTGAATGGTTTCACATGGGCTGCATAGAACTAAACAACGAGCCGGAGGGAGAATGGCTTTGCAAAGTCTGTAGACCACAAAACGGCTTCCAAAAATGTAAGAACTGTAGTGGTCTAATACTTCAAGTTTTCAAAATTTCATGTAATAGATTTTTTTAAGAATGCAAGTCTTTAAATTTCATTTTTTGTTAACTTATTTATTATAAAATTACAGCAAATTTTCTCGTTTGGTCATGTAAATAGAGCTGTTTTAACACTTGCTTTAATTCAGGTGTCTAATGTTGTCAGTTCTTTTCTACAGTAAGCATTAAGGATTTTTTGGAAAGAAAAGAAATGCCTCAATATTTTAATTTTGCCTTTTTAGCAACTCCAAAAAAAATT
>BLFK01000118.1:752507-760007 GCA_014634185.1 Astreopora myriophthalma | reverse complement strand
GCTAATTTGAGAGAAAGTTTAGAGTTTATGTGAAAAGAGGTAAAAGAACTACAAGCAACTATCGCATCAATACCAGCAGAGTTAAAACACGGGAAACAGAAACTTGCTTCATTAGGCAAACTCAAATGGTGCTTAATTAAAAAGGAGTGCTATAATTGAAGTACGTAATATCAAATTCTTCAGAATAAAGGATAAGTCAAGTCAAGTTTATTCTACTCCATAGTTATTCTACTCTATGTACAGGAAAATTAATTAACAGTTATTACAGAAAACGGTTACCATACAATCGATATTAAGAGTGGAATAAATTGATTTATGAGGTGGAGTTTGGATCAATCAAATAGCAAGAGCTGATCTAGTGGTTGACCCAAGGTGATTAAAAAAACAATGTAAGAAATATAGGATAAACACTAATTAAGATAAGTATTTCTTCACCTACAAGAAAGTAAAACTAAACAGAGACGATTGGGTTTTAAACTAATTCAAAAGTAACACGGCTAATTGTAAGAAATCACAAGGAATTGCAACAACTACAATGGACGTCTACAGAACATGGACCCGGGTCCATGGATCACCCATGTGGACTGGGTCACAAGGTCACAAGACAGGTCTCAGGTTATCGTTTTTACCAATACTGAAACAACCCTTAACCTTCACTAATACTAACCTTAGGCCTAAACATTCTCTTAGTGTAGCATTTAGGCCTAAGGTTAGCATTAGGGTTAGACTAGTCCATGGACTGGGTCCATGTTTTGTAGACGTCCAACTACAATATATAATTGCAATGATTGGCCATTTAATTGGTTAATTGATTAATTAACTAACTGATGTTGACTAAGATTAATAGGGTGTAAAATAAGAATTTTACTAGTGCATATGAAATTAACTAGAACAACCGTCACACATAGACTTCTTCATGTGGGTTTTAAAAGCAATAAGGGAAGGGATAGTCTTAAAGGAGATAGAAAGTTCCAAAGATGGGTGCCATGGTTCTGAAGTGAACGTAAACCATATTGAGTGGTGTTAACATGGATTAAATATATGTTATTCTTAGACACCTGACGTGTCAAATAAGCGTGCATACAAGAAATAGACTGTAAGAAATTGATCAAGCAGTTAGGAAGCAAGCCATGAAACCATTCATAGACAAAGGAAAGGACATGAAGATCAACAATATCAAACTTCAATATGTGAAGGGTCCTAAACAGCAGTTCGCCTTGCGATTTTGGATCAGAGTTAGTTAGGATTCTTACCAGCCTCTTTTAAATAAGTTGCAAAGGTTAATTAAGATAAGTTACATACATAAGGCCCCAAGTTTAAATTCCACAGGATAAGAAAGGATAAATTAAAGAGAAGTACAGCATAACAGAGGGAGCATGGATGGCGCAGTGGTGAGAGCAATCGCCTCCCACCAATGTGGCTTGGGTTCGATTCCTGGACTCTACACCATATGTGGGTTGAGTTCGTTGTTGGTTCTCTTCTCTGCTCGGAGAGGTTTTTCTCCGGGTACTCTGGTTTTCCCCTCTCCTCAAAAACCAACATTTCCAAATTCCAATTCGATCCGTATTTCAGTGGACGAATAGCCACTCTGTGGAAGTGCCATTGCAAATTCCAAATTCCCTATTATAACAAGAATGTCAATGTTCACCAAAGAACAGTTTTGGATAGGACACCAACAGTCTTGGACAGCTTTAAACAAAGTTCATTGACATGCTTTTTTCAAGTCATATTACAATCGTAAGTAATTGCTAGGTAATTGGTGGAAAAAATACATAGAACTATCTTGCAGATAAAGGATTGTTTTTGGAATGATTAAAATGGAAATCAGAGCAACCACAATCTTGTTTGCTAAAATAAAAGCCAACAAAAACGAGATGAGGATAAAGAGCTTTTACAACAATTTAGCAACTTAAAAAACAACTACAATTAAATTTTAAGGACACTACTTAAAAACCAAAATTGACCATGTCAAGAACAAACTTAGAAAAATTACTGCAAGCAGAACTCAGGGAACGATGCTTCATAGCAAAGCTCACTGGTATAAATTCAGGGAAAAAACAGCAAATATTTCTATAACCTTGACAAAAGAAATTCTATAGCTTTGACAAAACTATTTTCAACAACTAGGATCTGGGATTGCGCATGTGTAAAAAACTTGATTTCACAAGTCACCCACGGTTTCAGTAGTCCCCATTTTCACCCACCACACTAAGCCAAGCATTTTCAAAACAATGCATTTAAAATCTCCCACATTTTTAGTCCTCATTCTCAAAAGTCTCTGTTTTCACCCGACCACACTAAGAGTAAATTGTTTACAAAACAATGCATTTTCAAATGTCTCCACTTTTGAAATCATTTTCAAAAGCCTCCACTTTCATCAGGATTTTTTGGTGTTTTAGTGTGGATGAAAAAAGTACTGGTATTCAAATGGAAATGGATTGGTGTGGAATGATGGGGCCATACGCACAAATGCTGAACGACTGTTGCCTTGAACCACAAAGTTTGTCATGTTGCAATGACATTTTCATCACTGGTGCTTTTCCACCTACATGTACATGTACTTGAAGTAAGTGGCAAGCCAACTTTCAGCGTGAAACCAGCCAATCTGCTGGTGATGCAAAAGTAATTTACTGGACGGATGATATTTTTGGTGTCCAGAGATCGTTCTATAGTTCAAAATGCATAGCTTAGACCATCAAGTCTTTACTATGCGGGAAATGATTTTGCCATTTTAGAAGTGGGAATAATAATTTGGGTGGCAAATAGTGGCTTAATTAAGATTTTAACTGGTGTCACAAATAAAAAATTGAAAAAAATATATTGACATTATTTTCAGCTACAGATTGGCAAAACTGTTTTACATCCTGCTATATCATAACCAATGGAGGTTGCAGAAAATCGATTTGGGTCAGCCAGCACATTTTTCCACCTGGGTACAAATGTTCTACGGTTGGATAGCCCTACCAACTGTGATAAGCGCTTATTGCTGGACAGTGATTTAACCTGCAGATGGTGTTACCCACGTTTTGAACAATAAAGGCCTGGGTCAAAGGCATATGAGAGCCGCCTCAAAGGCATTAAAAAAGTTAGAAGTTGGACTATGACGTCACTTCATTTTATAACATTCAAATTGTTGGCTAGGGACAATTGCTTAAATTGTCCAGAAAGTGCGAGGATCATTGCTTCAGCTCATTTCTAACCCGCACTTCATAATCATTTCTTTCATTCATCATTCCTTTCAAAGGAAAACACGCATGAGCCCAACAAATTGACCTGCTCTCAACTGTGTGGCTTCATAGCTCAGTTGGTAAGAGCACTGCACCTGCATTGCAGAGGTGATGGGTTCGAATCCCGTTGGAGTCACTTGAATTTTTCAAGTGCATATAAGGGACAATTGCTTAAATTGTCCAGAAAGTGCGAGGATCATTTCTTCAGCTCATTGTTGGCTACCATTCCATTTCTCAAGTTTTCCATTTTTGGGATTCTGGATGCTGTTTTTTGGCTTTTCATGCTGCCCCATGGCAAGTGACTTTGGAACTTAAAGACCTTTGTCAAATCACAGCCAAAATCAATTCAAATTCCAAATGGCACAGATGGCACTTGACAATGAAAGATGGCACTTGTGTTCTTCAACTTGAACTATTGCATTAGTCATCAGCAAGGAATAAAGGCAATAAGATAAAAACAGGCCCTCAAACATTTTTCCGCTCTGTTGTCATCTCACTAACCTAATTTTTTTGCCTTGTGACAGTTCACTGCAGAATCCTAACAACCTTTATTGCTCAGAATCTTGTGCAAGGTGACGAAATGGCATACATTTGAATATCATTAATTTACGTTTTGCCACAAGCCCCTTAAGTTATAATTGACATGGATTCTCAATTCAAGCCACTCAATTCTAAACACCAAGCAGTACAAAAGGTGGGTGGGGGAGGGGGGGCTTGCATATAAAAAGGGGTGGGGATGCTCATCGTCTCACTTAGGGGTGTAAATTTCAGATTATGGTCTCACTTAGGGTGTTCTGGGCAAAAGTCATCACATTTAGCCGTGAAGGTCTCAATTAGGGTTGCATGCGATGGAAAATATATGTATTCAATATAAACGAAATGGTCCCTTTTAGGGGTCAAGAAACGCTTGGGCCATGCTCAGATTGGTCTCCTGTAGGGGTTTAATTCAAAATTTCCAACGAGCATCCCCTCCCCTTTCATATGCGAGCCCCCCTTCCCCTGGTCCTGATATCTGCTGTCATGTAAAAATTTCCAGATCTGCTGTGCTCACCATTCGTGTTTGATATACAGTGATGATAATTGAAATAAGAGAGACAACGAAAATGGCCCCAGCATAGTAATAATAGTCCTCAGCTGACCACAACACAATGCTAAACAACTGAAACACATAGAATGGATCTGCAACCTACCATGGACAAAACCAACACAAATTAATAGTTCATTAATACAAACATTAATATAGATATCAAAGGCTACGAATCATATTATGTAACTGAACTTTGAATGGTATGGTAACAAGATACTTTGTCTGTAACGATATCCACATTGATTGAGTCACTTCCGGTTTAAGTTTCATGACTGACATTTGCCATGGTAACGGTTCAGACTATGCTTTCCGTTTTTTTGGACTAGTAAGCCGCAGTCGAGAGTGTGGATTAAAAATTACAGGAGTTTGTATCTCCAGTTCTGGTTGATTCTTCTCTGTTCTACTTACGAACAATGTTACACTGTCACTAAAATTTCCATACAAAGTCTGCTAGTAAACAAAGACTTTTGACTGAACAAGGCTAGCGTTACCTCTTCTAAGAATAACCTTGCATATGATTTGACATCAACATCTACCACGTTTGGTCCATACAGCTTCTGTCTGTTAACAGGAAAGGAAAAAAAAAGATATGCAGTATTTAATGATATTGCCACTTGATTCTTACCATATATACATAACTCCTTAACCCTTTAACGCCCAACAGTGCCACTTATAGATATTACTCTGACACCAGACGATTTTACTCGTCACTGGGGAACCCCTTGGGCAGGAAAGGGTTAAGAATTGTTGTCAGATTAAAGTGAAGGAAATTTTGCTCCAACAACAGAATCTGCCAGTGGCTTGTGCTTCCCATAAGCAACAATTCAGAGGATCAAAATGTATTTGGGTGAGATTATCTCATTTCTGTGAGCACGGCAATCGCTGAATTATCATCAGTGGGGGCTGTACAGTTCTGATCAGAATATTGTTGGGAGTAGCAAGACCAATTTCGGGAACTAAATTGGCCTCCTTTGTCAGCTGTTTTAGTTAGGAGCTGCTCGTGTTGTTTTGCGCAGAGTTTTGGCAGGAGATGTGCTGAAGTGCTCTTTATATACACCAACAAGCACACACAGTTGCTACAGGAACCAATGAGAAGTCAGTAGGTTATTTTGACAGCAGTTTCTGTTTGCGAGCAAAGGACACTAAACAGAACACACGCAAATTCCTGGTCCATTTTTTTCTTGACTTAACTATGGCTGAACATGGTGAGAAATTCTTAGGTATCAATTAGTATTAAATAAATAAAATTCCTCTTTCAAAAGCACTCAAAACAGACCCATCACTTTGTGCTGGTATACCATAATCCATTACAGCATCTAGCAGACCCACTACCGGTAACAAGAAAAATTAACAAAACAACACCTCAAGTCAAATACTATTTAAGGCATTCTTTGTTCACATTTTTGCTCATTAGCATATCCTTATCATTCTCTGATCAAACTTTTAAAATAAGATCTTTGAATATTGAAGGAGCATAGGAACATTAGTTATCTCCAGAAATTTGAGCCTGATACACCGAATGTCAGATCTTTGTTGTTCCGTTCCCTGGGCATCATGTGTCACATACCTTTTCGTTGAGATTGGCTCCCAGGGTTCTAGAGATTTAATACAAGTTGTTCTGCCATCTTAATCTGTGTGATTGTTGATTAGTTAAAATATACAACAACTGGTCTTGATACACTGTGACCCCAATTTGCCACTGATTCTTGCCACAGATAGCCCCTCTCATGGCCTTGATGCTGTCTTATCATAGCACGCTCCAGACAGAAATGACTGACCAATTGCATATGCTTCCTGGGCTCTGTCAGAGAAGAAGAAGCAGTATTCCCAAATTGAGAAGAAAGCATCCCTGCTTTAGGGTCTGAAGAAGTTCCAGACCTATATGGAGGGTTGTCTTCTCGCGATGGTTATGGACCACCAACCCCTGATGCAAGAATACAACATTGGTGACTTGTTAGTGAAGTGCACCCTGATCTCCCTACACCATGGGAGTGAAATTATGATTCACCATGTGGGGAACCAGAGTAGTTGTTCCAGAAAGGCTGAGGGAGAGGGTCCTCCAAATGGTGCATGAAGGGCACATCAGTACATATGACAGCCCAACATTGACAAAGAAGTGTAGTGTGCAGTCAAGCATTGCAAAGGGTGTTAGGAGTCGAGATATAATCCAGCATATGCCCTATTCGTAGGTGGGAGTACCCAGCACTTCCTTAGCAGCATCTGCCCATCTACTTCACTAACCCAATCAAGGACAATATGCTTATGGTGCTTATTGAGGCTCACAGCAAGTGGGCAGAATCATCATGATGGATAGTACTACTGCTGAGGAGACTGTAAACACACTGCGCTCAGCTCCCACGATTGGAATTTGCAGAGCAGGCTGTATCTAACAATGGGCCACAGTTCTCATCAGAAATTTTCCAGAAATTCATGACCCTCAATAGTATACAGCACCATCTCTCAACCAACGGTCAAGCCAAAAGACTGGTGGAAAGTTTCAAGAAAGAAGTGAAAGCAGACAAGTCAGCCAGGACCTTATGACACAAGCTGGACTGGTTTCTCCCAGCTTACAGAGCAGCACCACACTCACAGAACTCAGCCCAACCCTAGCACTCTTAGGCCAAAGCATCAAAACAAGGCTTGAACTAACGAACCGAACCTTGTGCAAAAGTTTACCCAGAAGATGATATTTCTGACAGTTGTAAATAAATATTTATTTTGCCGGCACGGACAAGAGGACTGGGTCTGGTCGTTGGGTGGGGATTATGGGTAATTTGTCGTATAAGTAGTGAACCGTTAAGGTTCTGAATCAGTCTAGGGTCAGCTTTCTTCGCCAACTTTTTCCCTTAACCTCCATTGGGGGTGGCACTTGCATAGGGTTTGGAGAGTACGTTCCCTTTTTCCTACAAGGTTTTGGGTTTTGGTATCCGGCATGTGCCCAGCGTAGCTTTCCTGTAATTAGTTTTTAGTACATCATTAATATCAGGTATACGATCATATTGTTATGTGAGGGCAGAGTTTCTACTCTTATGGCAATCAGAATAAACCGGCTTGTGGCGCTTGCTGTCCTACATGCCCAAGTATCTACACAGTTGTGACATGGTGGAGCTAGTTGGGATGTGTCCGATTGGGTACTGTAGTCAAAATCAGCTGTTTCAGTCTAATGACCACACTATAGGTTTTTGG
>BLFK01000118.1:731704-748117 GCA_014634185.1 Astreopora myriophthalma | reverse complement strand
AGGGCAACCCTAAAACCCGGAAACCGGAATCCGGAATAACACTGGAATTAGGCCTAAGAACTTTTGTTTAGGCCTAATTATTAGGTCTAAAAACTTTTGTTTAGGACTAATTATTAGGTCTAAAAACTTTTGCTTAGGCCTAAACAAACGTTTTTAGGCCTAATTAGGCCTAAACAAAAGTTCTTAGGCCTAATTCCAGTGTTATTCCGGATTCCGGTTTCCGGGTTTTAGGGTTGCCCTTCTTGCCACAGATAGCCCCTCTCATGGCCTTGGTGCTGTCTTATCACAGCACGCTCCAGACAGAAATGAGTGACCAATTGCATATGCTTCCTGGGCTCTGTCAGAGAAGAAGAAGCAGTATTCCCAAATTGAGAAGAAAGCATCCCTGCTTTAGGGTCTGAAGAAGTTCCAGACCTATATGGAGGGTTGTCATCTCGCAATGGTTATGGACCACCAACCCCTGATGCAAGAATACAACATTGGTGACTTGTTAGTGAAGTGCACCCTGATCTCCCTACACCATGGGAGTGAAATTACGATTCACCATGTGGGGAACCAGAGTAGTTGTTCCAGAAAGGCTGAGGGAGAGGGTCCTCCAAATGGTGCATGAAGGGCACATCAGTACATATGACAGCCCAACATTGACAAAGACGTGTAGTGTGCAGTCAAGCATTGCAAAGGGTGTTAGGAGTCGACATATAATCCAGCATATGTCCTATTCGTAGGTAGAAGTATCCAGCACTTCCCTAGCAGCATCTGCTCATCTACTTCACTAACCCAATCAAGGGCAAAATGCTTATGGTGCTTATTGAGGCTCACAGCAAGTGGGCAGAATCATCATGATGGATAGTACTACTGCTGAGGAGACTGTAAACACACTGCGCTCAGCTCACACGATTGGAATTTGCAGAGCAGGCTGTATCTAACAATGGGCCACAGTTCTCATCAGAAATTTTCCAGAAATTCATGACCCTCAATGGTATACAGCACCATCTCTCAACCAATGGTCAAGCCAAAAGACTGGTGGAAAGTTTCAAGAAAGAAGTGAAAGCAGAAAAGTCAGCCAGGACCTTATGACACAAGCTGGACTGGTTTCTCCCAGCTTACAGAGCAGCACCAAATTCACAGAACTCAGCCCAACCCTAGCACTCTTAGGCCGAAGCATCAAAACAAGGCTTGACCTAACGAACCGAACCTTGTGCAAAAGTTTACCCAGAAGATGATATTTCTGACAGTTGTAGCCTGCGAAATTGGCAGAAATATTTATTTTGCCGGCACGGACAAGAGGACTGGGTCTGGTCGTTGGGTGGGGATTATGGGTAATTTGTTGTATAAGTAGTGAACCGTTAAGGTTCTGAATCAGTCTAGGGTCAGCTTTCTTCGCCAACTTTTTCCCTTAACCTCCATAGGGGGTGGCACTTGCATAGGGTTTGGAGAGTACGTTCCCTTTTTCCTACAAGGTTTTGGGTTTTCGTATCCGGCAGATGCCCAGCGTAGCTTTCCTGTAATTAGTTTTTAGTACATCATTAATATCAGGTATACGATCATATTGTTATGTGAGGGCGGAGTTTCTACTCTTATGGCAATCAGAATAAACTGGCTTGTGGCGCTTGCTGTCCTACATGCCCAAGTATCTACACAGTTGTGATGTGGTTGAGCTAGTTGGGATGTGTCCGATTGGGTAGTGTAGTCAAAATCAGCTGTTTCAGTTTAATGACCACACCATAGGTTTTTGGATGGGGAGAGAGGAGAGGGTGTGGATTTGCAACTACCATCCTGGCCCAGAGCGGGTGTGCAGCATAGTAACTGAACAGGTAGGCCCCATCCTGCACAAACTTAAGATGAATGATCAGATCTGCAGGTGCCATGTGGAGCAGCTGAGAGCTGGCAAAGCCAGTTTCCCACTACCATATGTCAATGAAAAGCCTGCTGTTCTTGATGGGGCAGTACACTCAGTATACCTGAGGCAGTGCAGCTCAACATTGAGCCCAATATTACCTGGCAGATCCAGAACTAGGGCAGAGTAGTTCCTGAGCCAGTTGAATTGTTAGACCTCCCAGCGGATTGAGGAATTATGTTTGTGAACATGACAGTGACTAGTTTATATTAACACTGCAAAAAAAAAAAAAACAAACAAACAAACGAAACTTGAAGTCATCAGATGTTTGTCGTTAGCTTCCCTGCACTTCACCTGTCACATACCTTTGGCTCCCAAGGTTTCTGAGGTGTAGTAAAAGTCGCTCTTTGATTTGATTTATCTTTATTGATAAATAAGTACACAAAGCACAAGTTAACAATAATAAGATGCCAAAGCCAGAGGCTTATATGGCATAGGTCAGAGAGTTACAATGTGCTGCTAAGTTACAATGAGAATAAAAGTTAATAAGTACAAAATTTACAGAGAAAAGGCATACAACTACATAGAAATTAATGATAGTGTGCAGAAAGTAATAAAAGCAATAAAAAGAAAAAAAAGAAATTTGAGTTCAACTTAGTTTAAACTTATAATGATTGAAAATAATCTCTCAGTTTATGTTTGTAACTAGAAAGAGTAAGTGAATTACGAAGTGAGAGAGGAATGTCATTCCAAATTTAAGGACCCTGTACCCGAAGAGAAAAAAGAATATTTGTGAATATGAAGATGTAGGTTGTTTTTTTGCCTGGTGAGATATTGATGACAATGAGAGTTAAGAATGAAAAGAGATGAAAGGGGAGAGGGCAAGAGCTTCTGCATATGAAGGAAAACAGAGCAAGAAACTTGGTACTTATAAATATTAAATATGTTGAGTATTTTGAATTTGTTGAAGAGCGGGTAAGTATGTGCACATGGTGGGGAATGAGTTATGATTCTTAAAGCTTTCTTCTGGAGACAGAAAAGGGGTTGTAAATGAGAAGAGTAAGTGGATGCCCAAATAATAGAACAGTATTGAAGATATGGGAGTATTAAAGAGTTGTATAATGTGCAAAGAGTTTTAGAAAGGAAAAACTGTCGTGATTTGATAATAATCCCAGTGGATTCAGCAATTTTGGAAGAAATCGCTTTTATATGAGCCTGCCATGAGAGGTTCTGATGGATGATAACACCTAAGAATTTTGTGTGTTCTACTCTATTAATACTATTGATATCAATGCTAACAGAAAGACCATCAAGATTTATTTTCTTTCTTGCGGGGTGAAATAAAATAAATTCAGTCTTGTTGGGATGCAAAGTTAGCTTGTTAGCTTTGAACCAGGTAGCCACAAAAGAAAGTTCATGGTTCACAATTTTAGTTAATTTGGAGATATTTTTGTGTTGAAGGAAAATATTAGTGTCGTCTGCAAAGAGGATGAATGAGAGATAGTTAGAGCATGAAAAAATGTCATTAATGTATATAGGAAATAAAAGTGGCCCTAATACAGAACCCTGAGGAACACCACACTTAATTGGAAGCAGTGGGGATTTCCAGGAATCAATTTGAACATATTGAGAGCGAGAGAGGAGATAGCTATGCATCCAGTTAAAAGGTGTGCCTCGGATACCAAAGAAGTTTAATTTATCTAAGAGAATGGAGTGATTAACGGTGTCAAATGCCTTCTTTAGATCAATGAATATGCCAATTGTGAATTTGTTCTTCTCAAATGAATCAAATATTTTATTAGTAAGTTCCAGTATTGCCATAAAAGTAGAATGTTTCTTTCTAAACCCATACTGATGGTTATTGAGTATGCCATGTTTAGTGAGATAGTCCATTAAACGACGGTGCATGGCACTCTCAAGGAACAAGGTAAGATTGAGATAGGCCAATAATTAGTGAAGTTAGTGCTATCTTCACTTTTGAACATGGGAATTACTTTTCTGATTTTAAGCTTATCAGGCACAATGCCAGTTGAGAAGGAGATATTGCACATTTGAGAGAGGCAAAGAAAATATCACTAAAAGAACCACTCAAATATGATTTGTGGTTAACAGTGGAGTGGGGAATTTTAGTGGCAAGAGAAGGACCAATATTAGTGAAGAATTCATTAAACTTATTAGCAATTAATTGAGGGTTGTTAATAGTGTTACCTCTGTTGTCCTTCATGGCAGTAGGCCCATAACTGGAATGTTTAGAGGAGATAACGGATTTAATCAAGGACCAGATTTGTTTTAGTGATGAACATATAGAAGACATAGTTTGATTAGATAGTTGTATTTGTTACAGAATTTGGTATATATAGCTTTGCTAGCTGGTGTAGGATTCTTAGAATATTGTTTGTAGAGAGTGTACTAATTCCTACGACAGGAGTTTTGGAGCCTTGAGGTAAACTAAGGTTTGGCTTTTGAATTTGCTTTGACAGTGATAGTCTTAACAGGAAAGCATGTTTCATAGATTGGATAAAGGCAGTCCATAAAAGAATTGTACAATGCATTTGAAGGGGAAGATTGTGAAAAATCCCAATTAACAGAACAAAGTTGGGAGTGAAAATTTTCAATGTTATGAGTAGTTATAAGATGTTTCTGATAAACTGAAGATTTAGCTTTAGGTTTAAGGGAATAATTAGTGATCTGAAATGTAGGTAAGTGATCACAAATGTCAGACCAAAGGATACCACTAAATTTGTGATTGTCAAGGTCATTAGAGAAGATGTTATCGATCAAAGTAGCTGAATGAGATGTGATCCTTGTTGGTTTAGAGATAAGAGGATAGAAACCATTGGAATACATGAGATCAATAAAATCAATAGTAGGGACATGTGAGTCAGCATTAAGGATATTGATGTTAAAGTCACCAAAAAGGAAACATAATTTATTCTCAAAGCCAACTTTAGCAAGGACTTGTTTAATTTCATCATTAAAGATTTCAGTCTGAACGTTAGAGGGTTTGTATAAACAGCCCAAGATGATATTTTTCTCATTATTTGGTTGGACAATTTCAACAAAAACAGATTCAAGGACACAATTCGTAGATTCGAGGTCACGTCTTTTCTTGTATTCATAAGTATCACAAAGAAATATGCCAACACCACCTCCTGATCAAACAGGTCTGGGCTTAGAAATAAAAATGGTAACCAGGGATACTATACAAATCATTAGAAGTGGTGTCTAGCCAGGTTTCAGAGAGGCCAATGGCTGAGAAAGATGTATTTAGGGTAGAGAGGTATTCCTCTAGGTCAACAGAGTGTTTTTTAAAGCTACGTACATTCAAGTGAAACAATGAGAAACACTTGGAGTCAGAGGAGTCAGAGAACAGATTATTGTCTACTATTCATATAAGCACATCTAGACAGTAAGTTAGAGATCTAGTTGTGAAGAAGTTGATAAGTATCAGGGTCTTCCAAGAACGGATTAAAATATTTAGTTCCCAGAAGAGAGCAGTCAAAATTGGCAGAAGATTGAAAATCTAACAAAGCAAAATAGAAATTGGTGTCACTATCAAAATGATTAAAAGGAAATATGTCAGAGAGGCAGCTAGGACAATACCAATCATCATGAGAATTCTTCAAGTCATTATATTCTGAAAGAGAAAGTGGGGTACATTTCAGATGTGTCCATAAGTGACAAATATTGCAAAAGATAGCTTTGTGGTTATTATGAACTCGAAATTTGCATATAGAACACGGATTTTTCACACACTTTGGCATACAAATAAATAAATTAATTAATTAATTTAAAAGAATAAATTAATATAAAATTAACCTTAAGTGTTAAGTGTTAAGCAAGTTGACTTAACTAATAACGAATTCAAATACTATTTGCCAGTAAGTACAAAGACTATATATAATATTATCATTAAGCAATAAGGAAATATACACAATGAATTGAGAAATCAGCTCTTGGGTGCCATAAAGGTAAGTACAGATGTGCAAAAGGAAAGGGAAAAAAAGATTATTAATACCAGTGCAGTGCAATTCAGTCACTGCTAGAAAAAATTGAGATTGACAGCATTCAATGACAAAGGTGTCAGTCACTACAAGTAAATAAACATAAGTTCAGACTATTCGCAATACTTAGTTATGATCTCCTGACAATCCTCTAAAGAAGTACAGCGTTCGATGACTGAGCTGTCACCAGAGGGCCGAAAACATATTACTCCATCCACAGTCCAGACTTTGCTGACAATGCCTTCTTCAATATCCTTGTTTAAGTATTTCAGAATTTCACAGCGATTGATGGTTAAATCCTCTTGAAGGTTGAAAGGACGTTTACGTTCCTTGAGCACACGGCGGCGAGACATGACCGCAACTCTAGTATTATGCTAAGTAAACCACACAATAATAGGTCTGGTTTAGCTCCAGATTTCTTACCTACACAATGAGATCTGCTTATGTTGTTTGAGGCAACATCCACATTGAGTTCAGATTTGAAGAAGTCGACTGCAAGATTATCAGTGTTCTCCTCTGGCTGTTCAGCAACGCCATAGATGCGAACATTGGTTCTTCTTGTGTATTGCTCCAGGTTGTCTACTTCTTGTGATAGTCTATAATTGTCATCTTCATGGCTTTGTCTTTCAGCACTAGATTATTCTTAATTTTCGTTAAGTCTTCATCCAGTTTGGCTATCTTTGCTTGATTTGAATTTATTAGTTCGTTTAACTTTTTTTTCCGATGAGCCAAGTTGAGCTTCTAAACTGCCGGCATCAAAGTTGATACTATCAGCCAGATATCTTTGAAACTCAGTCGATGAGATATAATCGTCGACGATTTTAGTAACATGAGATTGCATAATGCTCGTAACAAGGCCCGGGAGTGATGATTGAACCCACTCGTTAAGTTTGATCTCTAATTTATCCCAGTGATCTTCAAAAGTCGAATCAGTTGCATCGATAGCATCATTAGCCATAGGAGGTTTCCTTTTTGGTCCGATAATGGAAAAAAATACAAGAGAATATAACCTTGATTGCAATAAATTTGTAGAGCAGAAAATTAGGCAGCCATCTTGGCTCGCTGACTGCCGACCGTTTCTCTACCATCTTGAATTGTGTGATTGTTGATTAGTTAACAATTATTCGCCAAAGGCGAAGTGAATAATTATATAAACAATAGCCTCCATTTGACGCGAAAATATGCTAGGATATTTGTCCGCGGACATTATCTGTTCCGAGAAGTGAACAGTTTTCCGAGAGCGTAGCTCCAGGAAAACTGTGAGCTTCAAAGAACAGATAATGTCCAAGGACAAATATCCTAGCACATTTTCGCGTCAAATGGAGGCTATTGTGTTTATTATCCTTCAAATCTTTTTCGCAACGCGTGCAGTTTAGTAAATTGGGGAATATTCTCGGATATTCCCCAGTTTTAGCTGGGGAATATTCGGTCACGTGACATGTTTAGACCAATCACGCGCGAGCGAAAATATTTGACGTAGTTGAGGTAAATATTCCCCAATATTCACTGAGCCTAAGGCGAATAATTGTTTTAGTATAATTTTCAGCCGTGAATATAAGAAAGTGCAAAACAACGTGCTAAAACACGATAAAAAGGCACGAAAAGTTTTTGCTTAGCTTAGCAGCCGCGCCTCCAAAATGTTATATTCATCGGGTAGCGCGGTGAACATAACACCGAATTCTTATATTCACTGCTGTAAATTATACTCATTGTAAATACACAACAACAAACAGTTTCACAGAAATTCTCCTTTAAAAACTCGAAATTTTACAAAGAATATATGGCTCATTAACGTTTTTGTCACCCAGCAATGTTGCAGGTTTGATGGTTGACATTTTATTACATACACTGTATTGCTTGCAAAGAACTGAAAATTGGAGAGATTTGTCAGCTTGACCAGCTCTTTCAACTTTTCAACTCAATTTATAAGTAAGGTGAGCCCTTGTAGGGGTTAACTTGTATGCTAATTAGCAAAAATGTAAACAATGTCCACAAAGATCACCCTATAAATACCTGTTTTGCACCTCATCATTTTGCAGACCAGATGAACCCAGATAAAAACTCCCAGGGTATGTTCCAACATCAAGGCCCCTACAAGACACAAGCACAAACGACTTGGATATATCTCTAACAGACAAGTGTGATTATGACAATTTTTTAAAATCATAAAAATTTAAAACTGTGTTTCAATAAATTATGTGAGGAGGTGGTGTGTTTGGTAACGGGAGAATTACAAAATCTACATGGAAACGAGAACCATCACATCATTCATCAAATTCAAGTAAAACCACACCTTAATAATTCAAATCTGTGAAGCTCTTCATTCCACAAATATCTAAGGTGTCTGTAGCAGAAGTACCTCCTTTGTGAAGCCTGTGTGGCACAAGTTTTCTTTCGTTGACAGTGGGTTCACATGACACATATCAGACTAAGTTATAAAGCCAAGTGGCCATTAATGAGCACTTCAGAATGTTCTTGTTTAAATAATAATAACCAAAAACAATACCAACAATAACAATAATAACAATAATAATAATAATAACCAGGCCTCCTAATCATCATTACTTGCAGTCTTAGGACTCAATTGCGTTGGCCGCAGCTTGATGAGATTGGGCTGAAAGCATATATATGGCACCTATGGCTGCTGCTGTACAGTCCATGTATGATCGCTCAGCACAGCACCACAACCAGATGTCATTATCTGGGAGTCGATTCTTGTTTTGATCAATCCCCATAAACAAGTAACTTCTAAAGAGAAACTGTCATAAGGGTTCCTAATGCAGATGTATTGATCAGTAACAGTCTAAATCAATAGATCCTCCTCATTTTCTTCAGAAAAACTCAGATGCCCGATGGGTATAGTGTCTCATACATGAATGTTATGTGAGGATGCTTGGCTACATGCGAGTGCATGGTATATTTTATTTTTTTCCTTGTACTGTACATATCTCTTTGTTGCCCAGTTAACAATTATGCTATTCTCAAACTGAAGACACTGCAGACCATATACATGCCTGAGTGTATGCTTAAGAAACCTAGTAAAGGGCAGCCCATGTGACTAACCACTGGATGCCCAGAAACAGTGTTTACAAATATCACTGCTACACCAAAGAATTACACAATCCACACAGCCTACATAGCAGGTGATGGAGTAAAATATCATAACATAGCCAAGAAATTCACCCTACCTAATTCAGTAGTGCAAGCATGAATTATAACTCTATAGACTCACGCCCGCGACTCTATAAGATGACAGTTCTCATGTAGTTACGATAACTATTTTTCTTTCCGCTTGCTTCAAAAATTTCTTGTGTGACCTTTCAAGCTTAGATGCATGAACAGCAACAATCACAAACCATTGATGTTCAGTCCAAGAACCTTTCACCTTTTCAATTGACTGAAAGCCCTTTCTTTCACATTATTTGTAATACAGAACTTTTTTTTTTTTTGCGAAGAAATTAACCATAATTTGCTTTGGGGTTTGGATGTCACCTGTTTTTAACTTGTCAATGACAATGTGTGTTCTGTTAGAGAATTTGGAAATTCAGTCTTTCTTTGAAGCATGTTTTCCTGTCAATATGTTATAAAAGAACTGGTTCACGCTTTTAGCTGGGCATCTATCAAGGTAAGGATGCACTTGTGAAGTCTGGGGTACACTCGAGAAGCTAGAGTTGCTCTCTGCTGTGCCTCGAGCAACTCTTACACTTCTCTCATGCTCTCCAAACTTCCCACATGCATCCATAACTTGATAAACACATGCTAAGCATGAACGAATTCTTACATAGAGCATGAGTTTTTGGAGGGACAAATGAGAGAACTAAACACATAAGGAAAGGGAGCTCTCCTCTTTTACGCCCACATTTTTTCTCTCTCGTGTGCCCCTAGAAATTCACACTCTCTTTACTCCAGCACTTGAAATGCAAGCTATAGTTATTTACATCAAACAGCAGCCTGTGTCCGGGAAATAATGATCAGAGGAAAGAGAATAGTTATTTCCAACAATCCAACACTTGGCAAAATGCAATCAGGGACAAAATTTGTTGAGACACTCCCCGAAAAGAGACCTTTTTGTTCAACATATGAATGATCCCATTTCCACTGCTAATATTGCCCCCCCCCCCCAATTTCAATGTTGCAATCACTTGACAGTGTCCACCACAAAGTGTGTTTCAACACTTAAAAGGGGGGAGGGTGGTTGCTATGGATGAAAAAGATTATTTTTTCAGCTAGGAAAGGAGATCTCTTGGATAAAAAGTGTTTGTTTCGGTCAAATGTCTCAACACTTTTGTCCCTGATTGTGGCAATCTACAGTATTGCATACCCATTTTTATCCCATGCCATAGAGAATACAGCCAATCAGAAAGCTAGACACCCGTTGCATATTCTGTGGTATGCAACGGGTAGTATTCAACGAAAAAATCCCGGTGTTCCTCGCGGCCTACAAAGGCTTCTATACATTTAATGAGCAGTATCTATTTATATTTTTTTTATTTTTTAATCAAAATTATGTACTTTCAAGAAATGTTGCCATTCTGTTGAATATTTTTAAACTGATTTTATTTGCTGTTAAAGCATTGAAGAGTGACGTTTTGTGCTAATTCAATGAGTGGCATGGGATAAATTAGTTATGCAAAGCTTTCTGGTGGTATACTGTGAATATCCCACTCGTGACTTGATTTTTCTTTTTATACACACTCGCCTGAAGGCTCGTGTGTATACTAAGAAAAATCATTTCACTCATGGGATATTTGACGGTATACCACTCGAAAGCATTGCATAACTAATATGAAGACATGGACATAATTGTCTTGGATAAGAAAATAAAACTAAAGTTGTCAGTTACGTTAAAAGACTCCATTAATGTTCACATCCAATGCTAGAATATGGTCCAACAATCAACAGTATTATTTAGAAACATGCAACAAAGCTGTACAATCCAGCCAGTCTTGCAAATGTTTATCACAGTCTTACCTTACAAGGTGTATTATTGACAGAGAGTAGCCTCTGAAAGAAAATTGTACAAGATATTAGCCATCTCAAATGGCTCTTCTTATAATAAACAGTTGTATTATTTTTCAGAAGATACTTTAAACTACTGAAGATGTCTGACTATTTTTCTTACAAACTGCCAAACTCTCCAAAGATCTAAAACAAATGAAAAAGGGGTAGTGAAACACCAGTGAGTTTCCACTGAAAACTCTAGCTAGGATTCCATAGGAATTATGCCATCATCTGTTGGCCTACAATAAAACTAATTCATGAGGCAGCTGTGAGGAGCTGGCATGTACACAGACGTCAATGTGCATACATGTAGTGCTTGTGGTTGGTAAGGGTAACAAAGAGCAAAGTTGGAACATTAACACAGACCAGAGCACAACACATGTACATTAGACCTTCTGGTGTTTGGCTAGTTGCCCCACGGTGGCAGAATTAATCCACAACAATGGTGACAGTTAAAACAATGTTGTTGTTAACTTGCAAGAAAGTACATAATAAAATAATGGCACTCCATGAACAGACCTCACTTTCATTAGAATACTCCTGTGCTTCGTCCTCCACATTAACATAGATAGCTGATCCACTGCTACAAAGAAGCAAAGAGAAAACATGACAAGGTCAGACATTACATTCCTCTTGGGTGGCCTGAAGGCATGACATTTCAAAGAAACTGTGGTGCCTTGTCTTTCAAAGGGAACCATTAAATTTGCTATCAACTCGGTTGATAAGGTAAATATTTAAATTACCATTAATTAGGCACTCAAAAGATCATGACACCAGCTTTCGAATCTCCCCATAGTGTCCAATGTACCTAGCAACCCATTAGTTTTCAACAAGCACTAAATCTGCTGGAGTGCATAGCTGGAAACTATAAAGTTAATGAAGTTAAAAACGTGCAATGAAATAAACCCTACACAGAGGTAGCTCACATGTGAATATTTACTGCTCTTCTCAGCACTGTGCAAGCCTTATGACCAGGAACTTCAGTAAGGAGTTTGTAGGAATTAACACTTTGTGAGTCTAATTTATTAAAACTCTTGGGTACAATGAACGACTTACACTAGGCCTGCCGTTTGGCCCCTTAGCAAACAACAACTAAGGTTGTCACTTATTGAAGGTAATGTAAAGCTGCAAGGACTGACTGCACATTCACAGTAGGGTATGTACCTCAATTTATCCAAACTAACAAGTTGAACTTTTTCTACAGACCAGTCCCCATGTGATGTCTGTAAATCAAATGTTACAGAAAGTGAGTGAATTTGGTGCACTTTTCAAACTCTTTTGGCTGCCATAGTGAGTTAAGCTTCACACTGCAACCAGATGGACGATCAGACATAGTTTGATGCTACTCTGGTTTTAAGATTTAAAGAATGCAACTTCAAAAGTTACAATTCACAACCCAAATTCACAGCTGTTAGCGGTAAATTTAAGTCTTCATTTAAGAGGAAGAAAATTAATGAAGTACCTTTTTGCAGGACACATAATTATGTACAATGGCTCAGTAGCTCAACAGCAGCACCCGAAAGCAACATGATATAATGATAATACATGATTAAATATATATCAGTGCTAATAAAAGATATTCAAAATATTACAGCTGTGACATAAAAAGATGCTATGAGAGACACAATACATACAGTACATAACCTTACAATATTAATCTTAAACTTAATGCAAAATTCCATGACGTTTTTGGTGACTTATGTACAGTAACTCAAACATTCAAACACCAGCTCTCACTCTAATTGATATAAAAGGTATTCCATGTCTTGATTGCATTCATTCCAAAAGTTCTCCCTCCTTCTGTACAGTGGTTATACAAATGACATCTTAAATTAATATTAGCATAATCTTGTGTTATTGTGTTAAAAGGGTGTCAATTCAATCTGGCATCTTACAGTGTATATATGGGCCAGTTATTTAAACAAAGTCTAACTTAGACCATGGTTTACAACAATCATTTTACCTCCACACCTTTCTACAAGTGACTTGCTTGAAGTAGATAAATGCTTTTCTCCTCTGCTCTTGCCTTCTTGACAATGTTTTTGACAATGAACAGCCTATTTATACTAGCATTGGCCAAGAAGAAAATGACTTGGAGCACAGTTTTGTTGAGCACTGTCTGAACTCTCTCTAAATAACCGGCCCTAAGAGTTTATATACAATAGAGCTGTTGTTTTGTTTCTAGTTCACTTGAGACTGAAAGAATTGAGAGTATCTTTTGTTTCAAATGTATTTGGTATCATATTCCCATTACTATTAATAATAACACATAGCTTTTTAGCTTAATGAAAACAAAATTTTGTATTACAATATTATAATCTGGCAGTGCAATGGGATACATGCTTTTGTTATACCATTATTTGTACCATGTATAATGTAGCATAAACACTGAACGAAAATGTATGTGTATTTTAAAAAAAATAAAAAATTAATTGCCGTGTATAAAGAGTTAAGAAAACCGGTTCTGAGTTCAACCTTTCAGGCACCATCGGTAACTTGATTTATCAGGAGTGAAATTGCAAAGAAAATTACCCGAAGGGAAACAGATGCAAGCTTTGAGTTACATGTACATGTACCAGGAGCCACATGTACGTATCATAAATTTTGTCCCAGTCTCAATCCACTTTCTACTCTCTCCATACAAAATCAAGGTTTTGTTGCACCCTAACATAAACTTGATATGGTTTAAAAATGCTGAAAAATACTCACATTCAAGAGCAAACAAGTAGCTCTCTTCAAAGAGCAAGAAGAACACTTCATCTTTAGAGCCCAATCTGGACGCCAGTAAGAGGCGAGAAGAAGAAATCCACCAGTGCAGCAAGCCAAAAAGTAATACAAAATAGACTGAAAGAAAAAAAACACATGCAAAAGAAAGTAAAAAACAAACATGCACTAACCGCACTCTAAAAATTGCAGCAATTTTATGGAAACTGGGCTCAATCTTATAGTTTGTACATACACAGCTTACACTGTGCCATGCAAATAATCACTCTTTAAAATGACCAATGTTCAAAGTTAAGCTGCCTAATGCACATGTAAATGGGGGTTGCATAGCCATTCAAACAAGTTCTCTAGCATTCTAGCATCCTACTTCATTTTTCCCTGAATCTCTTTTAAATTCCCACAACAGCCACACTCTTTGACATTGACCAAGTGCTTGAGGAGTCTGTACCTCATCTTGGTCTAGGCCAACTTGTGATGTCAATTCAGGAATGGATCAACTTTTTCCTTAGGCCTCTTCTTGCAGAAAGCAGATTATTGTCTTAGATTAGAATTTGCAGTGGCACCTCCACAGAGTGGCTATTCGTCCACTGAAATCCAGATTGAATTGGAATTTGGAAATGTTGATTTTTGAGGAGAGGGGAAAACCGGAGTACCCAGAGAAAAACCTCTCGGAGCAGAGAAGAGAACCAACAACAAACTCAACCCACATGTGGCGACGAGTCCGGGAATCGAACCTGAGCCACACTGGTGGGAGGCGAGTGCTCTCACCACTGCGCCTTCCCTGCTCCCCAGGGATGGCACAAGGGAATTACAAGGTGCTTTTGGCTGGGGCTTTTTGTCTGCAGTTAACCCCCAATGGATTTATATATTTAGGGTGCATTCAATTGGCCTTATTCTGGAATAGGCATATGAAGGTTTAAGTACTTCTAAAAATCACCCCTGACAGAATTTTGATGTTACCGTAGTACAAACAAGATTTTTAGCATTGTTTCCAGACAAAATGCCATAAAGAAATTTCTAAACTTGCCTCCAAAGAAAAATTTAGAGGTTAATCCCTTTATTGTTATTCCAGAATAGGATCAATCAAATGCGCCCTTGATAACTTATTGTGCCGCTTCTCACAATTGAAAGTCACTTTTCAATTGGCTAACAAAACAATAGTCCAAAATATTACTTTTTTGCAAGAAACCTACAGTACTCCAGGTGTTAAAAACAACTAGAAGGCACATTTTCCTTAGTCATGGATTGCACCACAGAAGGGTTGTCATCACTCTTGTGAAAGAGAGATCTGATTGTGTAGTTAAAGAATGTTGAGAGGAATGAATGAATGACTTTATTTAAGGGTCTATAGATTGTTTTAACTGTCATGCAGCAAAAATAAATTCAAAACCGTTCAATGAAAGGCAAGAAATTGAAATGTTGCAGAAGACAAATATATAAACCACTTCTCCAATTCTCAGGTCTGTGCACTACATCCTTTCCTAGTTATTTGCCAAAGTGTTTCATGCAACTTACCAGAGTTTTGTATGGAGCCACCATGTTGGTGGGGACGTCTACAAAACATGGACCCGGTCCATGGACCACCCTAACCCTAATGCTAACCTTAGGCCTAAATGCTACACTAAGAGAATGTTTAGGCCTAAGGTTAGTATTAGTGAAGGTTAAGGGGTGTTTCAGTATTGGTAAAAGCGATAACCTGAGACCTGACCTGTGACCTGTGTTTTAGACCCAGTCCACATGGGTGATCCATGGACCGGGTCCACATGGGTGGTCCATGGACCCGGGTGACCCATGTTTTGTAGACGTCCTGTTGGTGGACCTCCGTGGTCCACCAATATGGCAGCTGGTAATAAACGAAAACATCTGGAGTTCACTTTGGGATGAAAGCGCTTACTTGTGAGATAAAATACACATGTAGTAACACAGTTCCTAACGTACTTGAAATGTTTAAACTGCGGAGAATAAAAGGGAGAGACATTTTTTCCAAGTTACCAAAGAGCCTTGTATCATGGTGTCATGCCAGGTTAGAATTCAGAAATTCAAAATGCTGTATTTTTTACACGAAAGATATTACAGAACTGGAAACTTTTTCTTTTAATTTCCCGCTCATCCTCAACCTAGTAATACATACAAATTCACAGAGCCTCACGATTTTGATTTTAGAATTTGATGACATCACTGTGAAAACCATCTATTGATCTAGAGATAAGTGGTTCAAACCAAGGTGACTACCACTACAGAAAAAAGATGTTGAACTGAATGTGAAGGGGTATAGATTATTAGGGGTAAAGGGTCAATTAGGGGGGATGCTAAAGTGGGGATGGGTAGGAAGGAAAATAAATGTGGAGCAGGGTTGATGGGAAAGTGTGGGGTAGGGGTAGACAAAGGAGGAAGAGAGAAGAAACAAGAAGGAAAGTGATCAATTTTTCATGCAGTCTATTCTTTAACTCCCCCCCCCCTCCCCCCCAAAAAAAATTCAAACCCAAACACTTTTTAATTACACCCCACAAATTCATGTGCTGGAAGGTACACTTCTTCCATTTATGGTTTCTTTCACACATAAACATTGACACCCAATAATAATTATTATTGTTTGCCATCTGCAATTGGTCATGTGTCTTCACACTATAATATTTCATGGATTTCACAATTATTTTAATACTTACTTTCCAGACACTGTAACGGTATCCAATGCAGACCTAAACACAGAAGGAAGACCAAAGCTAAGCTAGGTTCTGTGCAATTGCATGGACAATTCAAATCTTGTTCAAGTGAAGAGGGGTCCCCTAATATACCAGTTATATGGGTAAAAGCTGCAGGGCAGGATTTTTGAGATTGGATATACAT
>BLFK01000118.1:703378-710878 GCA_014634185.1 Astreopora myriophthalma | reverse complement strand
CCCACCATAAAACTATTAATGAAATTCTGTCAAGTTATTTCAGCGATACCTACAAAGACTACAAAACATCTTAGCAACTGTAAACACCCAAAGGTAATGGTACACTGAAGCTATTCAGCGACGTCTGGAGCTAATAATTAGCGACCTTTAGATTGGAGTGCGAGTACGAGTACGAGTCCTCCGTACTGAGCACGCGCATTAGGTCTGGAGCAGTCTCGTTCCCAGAGCCCACGTATCTTTTGGTCAGCGCCAAGACACGGAGCTCTGGAATAATCCATTTCCAGAACTAAGTTGATTGGCTACTCGCTTTATCAAACTGCTCATGCGTAATTACCGGAAGTGAAATTTCCTGTAAACAAAATCAGAATAGCTGAGCGCGAATTTTAAACCAATATGGCACAGAAAACTCCCAACTAAACTAGCTAAAGCTAGGAGAGTACAATTTGGTTTCGAAAGAACAGCAACATCAAATTTTGAAAGCGGTTGTAATGATGAAAAGAGATGTTTTAGCGCTTTTAACGACGGGTTTTGGCAAGTCATTCAGATACCAAAGTTTGGGTTTCATCTTCGATTTCCTGAAAAGTGAAATGGGGCGATCATTGGAACTCAAGGGTTTACAATAGCAGCGACAAATCTTTGTGTTTACAAGTTTAGTTCGATTTTTCCGTGCCATATTCGTTTAAAATTCGCGCTGAACTGTTCTGACTTTGTTTACAAGCAATTTTATTTCTGGTAGTTTTACGCATGAGCAGTTTGATAAATCGAGTAGCCAATCAAGGTAGTTCTGAAAATTGATTATTCCAGAGCTCCGTGTCTTGGCGCTGACCAAAGGATTCGTGGGGCCTGGGAACGAGATTGTACTCGTACTCCAATCTAAAGGTCCTAATATGTCGTTCTTGGATAATCGGTGAGGATGGAAATGATCAGTAAGAAACAGGCTTTGGACACTATGTTGAAAAAATCGCCACACTTTGATATGGAAAATCCTTTCGGGTGAAGTTCATTGATATCTCGTTCTTGGGTATTCAGGAGTGATTTGAACTTCATCCCGTGGCAGTGCTCCCGTAAGTAACGATATATCGTTGTCAACTGCACGTGCCGACCTGTCCTTGGTCGAAAAGCTCAGTTTCTACCGTTTGATGAATGATTGTTGACACTTCTATGGCAACGTTGATTCTCTCCTCTAGAATTTCCATAACAACCATTGTACCCTCATCACTGGTTGATATCGTTTGATTGACAGTATAGCTGGGTTCCTGCGACATACTATCAGCAGTTTTTTCTTGCGCTTTAGTATTTACTCCAAGTATTTCAAGCACACTTGTAATTTTGTCTGGCTTTGAATAGTCCAAGTGACCACCAATCTGAGACAAAAAGGAACGTTATAGATAACTGCGAAGCCCTTATCACAAGAATTTAGACTGCTATTGACTGTAAACATTGTCTCCCAAGTGATTCCTCTTCTTCCCTTGTTTTGCGGTCTACAACCCCATGATTTGCGGCGATAGACAACAAGTAGATATTACTAAATCTCGGGTATCTAACATAAGTGACAAATTCCTTATTTGAATTATTCTCGGCAACAAACTTAGCCATTTGCATACACTTACCAGTTCCGATAAATCGACATTGATCATTCTTCGATTTTTCCACTGGATTGCTTGTAAGCCAGCTACACTCAATTGCGCCGACGCAGTGCGATAAACATATCTCAAAAACCAATCCTTCCTGTTGATTAATCAAAACACAAAAACTTATTTCCAGTTGATGATAGGAAGTACTGCACAGGATTCACTTTGCACGCACCTACAGTATCCATTGATTAGTTTTCCAGCAACAACTTGACCAACGCATTCCCACCGACTGAGCTCGGCACTAACAGGAGCTCCCAAAAGAATAGCATCTTCAATTATTCCCACGCCACCTTGAAACAAAAAACAGACGAAGACATTTCAGTGTATGATCAACTTTAACGGTTGGGCCGATTTCTGTCTACGTCAGCAAAATTTGATCACTACATTATCATGAATTAAGGAAAAATAAAGCTTGGAAAGCAAAATACAATCTACTGAAAAAGATTACTACATTTAGTAGATTGACAAAATATGAGGGAAAATTGGTGAGAATTGAAAGAGAGTTTTCTCTAAAAAGTGCAAAATTTGCAGACGTTGATATGGCTGGGTGGCAATTTCTGCTGGGTGCCAGCCAGCTATACGATCCTTTGATACTTATAATTGCGTCGTATAAGGTCAGCTTAATTCACGCACTTTCTATCAAACTTTGCATTTAATCTTCATTCAACGTATTCTTCCACATTGTGTTATTATGAATTTTATGAGGATAAATTTCAACTTTTAAAATGTAAACAGTGACGTCAACAGAAATCCTCTTATATTAGCTTAGTTGGTAGAGCACTGTGCAGCGCAATTGTTGAAACGATGCTCACTTTACTGCGGTTGTATTCCTCATTCAGTCCAAGCAAGTTTCAGTTTCTTCTCTCTCTCTCTCTCTCTCTCTCTCTTTTTTTCAGTTTTCATTAAATTTGCCATAGGCAAGGTGACCACCATGATGGCGGGTAGCCAGTTACTATGGACCAAGACCAGCCTATATATCTTTCATTGAAGGCGCTTGATCAGGTATTCAACTAAGAACAGCATTTTACTTACATCTTTTGGCTAAAGCCTCCAGACAGAAGAAAATAACCCTTGCACCCAAACTAAATCCAATTAGCGTCACAGGTCTCTTACCCTGATTTACAACACAGAAAAGAAAATAACATAAACAGTGGCAAATTACAATACAAAGCCAGGTCACTCGACAGGCACCACAAACAATGTACATGTATACTGAGATAATAGCAACTCTTGATCAAACAGTATCCCCCCACTGGAAACAAAGAAGTTGCAACAACTACTCTCTACAGTTTTTATATGAGTTCAGCAATATATGGTACTAATTGCAGGTTGTGTGCCCAGACATCTCCTGGGCCCAGTTGTTCGAAACAGGGTAAGTGCTACCCCTAACTTGAACCCTAACCCCATTTCTGCAAATAAGTAGTTCATGCTCAGATTTAACTGGACACTTCATGACACTTATCAAAATGAGCCTGCACCTCATTACTGACAATGCTGACGTAAGTGCGTGTGCCGTGATGTTGGATGATGATATCCCGGAATATTATGGGTTAAGATTGAGGTTGAGCAGCATTGAGTAAATGTTGAGTCATAGCTGTCTTGTTGTTCTGTAGTGATTTTCTACACCTTAACACGTGATTAACATAGCGACCTTTTTATATTATTGACTTTATTTTACTAGAAATACGTGACTCGCAAAACCTCGCGAAGCTAGGGCTGTCGCGGATTATTCGTTGTGTGACATTTAGATTAGCGTTACATATTTTGAACATTTTTCTTAGCACGTGGACAGATCACGCGGTTGACACGTGATCACGTGAAGATTGAACATTCGTTGAAGGAGAATGTGTTTTTTTTTGGTATGGAGTGTGGTCGTAGAGTTCGGTTTTGAAACCCGTTCGCTTGCTGGAAATCTGTATTTTTGGTGGAACATTAAAGAAGATAGATAAAATTCATGACAAGGGCTGGGAGGGCGGTTAATTTGGAGTGTGGGAATGTGCTGTCTTTGCTGAGCCAAGCGATGTTGTCTTTGCTCTGTGGTTTCCTGATGTCTCCTTCTTCGCTGCACGGGCTGAATCTGAAGTCGCCTTTCACTTTGTTCAGGAGTTTCGTTGTTTAATGTCCTTCGGCGAATATGTCTTGTCCCTTGCGCGTGCTCCTGTGGTTCATTTGCATGAGAATTTGGTCGTGTTTGACCAATACTAAACATTTTTCACTCCTCTATGAAATTACACGTTCGCCCTCAATGAATAAACATGAAAGTGCGCCATTGTGAGGCAGCGCTTGCTGCCTAGCAACCTTCCCTTTGTCTGACGTCATTCATACTTTGTTTGCGAACTGTTGCCAGGCAACAGCACGGACACCTTTAGCGAAATATATATATATATATATATATATATATA
Source organism: Astreopora myriophthalma (assembly GCA_014634185.1). Taxonomy (NCBI): domain Eukaryota; kingdom Metazoa; phylum Cnidaria; class Anthozoa; order Scleractinia; family Acroporidae; genus Astreopora; species Astreopora myriophthalma. Next base: position 706,842 of record BLFK01000118.1, on the reverse strand, counting down.
TTTTTTTTTTTTCCCCGCTCGAATTCGCACGGCTTAGCTCCCGAGCGCGGGCCTTCGGCCCGACAAATTTATTAACCTCGCTACGCGAGGGCCTTTGGCCCTCGCTTCGCGAGGAATCAAATCAGAGCCAAATTCCAAGAATGCAGAGAATTGTTGCAAGGCAAAGTGCAACAGGCACAACAGGCAGAAAAACATTATTTCAGCTAATAATTTATTTTATTTTCCTATAGCCCTCATTTCTTGGTAACAACTCTTGACAGTGCATAGCAGGACTTACACCCCTTTATTACTCAGATTTAGCCATGATTTGACAAAATACGAAAAAAGTCACTTGCTATTGTTATGCAACATAATATAAGTATCCACCTTTAGAAAAAAAATACTCAGTCGTTAGCAGTATCTGGTTGTGAAACCAACCTGTTGCCTGGAGAGAAGAACATCGGCAAGATGTTCTCCCACCTCAGCAGCTCTTCTTGAACAGACATGCCATGGGTTATCAATGGCATAACCCAGCTTAAGTAGGAATAATGGCCAGGATATTGCAGAAACGAGTCCTGAAATAGCACAAGTCAAATCAGAACTAGCTAGACTAAGAGTATCTCTGCTGATGAGGTCCATTCGCTACTGATAAACTGCATGCTGGCATTGTACCTAACAGTTCTCACTTTTTTGCGACAATCTAGCTGAGAGAAATGCTCAGCTGAGCTGGGAAAGATTGTTGCTGACTTAGTGTGACATGCTGGTCCACATACTGCACATACAACTCTGCCCAGCTGAAGCACATGAGAAGGTCTTGAAAGTGAGATTTAATTATATGAGCAATTACTGAGGAGATATGACTGACACTACAAACCATTAAGGACTGTGTATCTGAGAGCCTCCTGAGTAATGTAGCCGATTGAACTGGTGGCAAAGAATGAATACATTGCACTGCCCATTTCAGCCAAGTATCTACAGATAAACAAATGAAAAACTTCGCTTAAGTCCACACACCTTATCAGTCATAAGCCAAATTAGTTATTGTTATGCCACAGGTCGCCCAATCACAGTATGTGATGTTCATGTCATCAAAATAGTCAGTGACCGCCTCAGATTTCTACCAAACCATGCATTGATTTCATTCAAACTCAATATCAATTTTACTCCCAATGTAATCAATTTTCAGTGCCAGAGGTACTCTCAACTCTAGAAATGTACATAGATGCACTTGAAAGTGGCACTTTAATGGCACCATAGTATTCAGTCCTAATAAAAACAATTTAGTTCAAATTATAAGAATCTGTCACTTTCACTTACTAGTTTTTAACACAAAAATGTCATATTACCATGAGGCTGCATGTGACTATGATGCTGCATGTGAAACATCATTTCTTTAATTCAGTGATGGCATTCACATGTCATGTGTTTAGAAGAATGCTGTGAATAGATTCATCCCAGCATTCCAGGGGTTATGCATACACAAGGATATTACATTGTTTGACAGATAATACCGTATGCATGCAAGTAAGACACCACACAGACAAACAAACAACCCATATATGCAGAGATTAATATATTATGAAAGAATATATACTTATTGGGGAGCAACAGACTGGAAAATATTTGGCCCAAGGTCATGGCATGCAGACACGACAAAATCATATAGCACAAGGTGTACATGTTCCTAACAGGGCCATACGGATTTTTCTGGCTCACAATAATGCGTATGGGCTTAATATCGGGATTTTCTCAACAGTTTTACAATGAAAGCATGCACAGTGCCACACGAGCCATACCATAACATTCTATGTTAAGAAGAGCCTATTCTTGTGACACTTTCAACTTGTTGTCAACCATTAGTTTGTAAAATTAACAAAGCAAGACCATGAAAAAAATCTTTAGATTAACCTTGACTCCCATGTCAAACTGTACTGCTCTTGTGAAATGTTCAAATCTCTCCATGGACTCTTAAAAGCAGCCTTTGAATCTAACAAAATTAAGACAAGTTAATGGAAAGCAAAGAATACAATACTACTTTCAGTACAGCATTACTAAGACTCTTACACTTCTAAGATACTATGTCCAGCTTTCTTCAGCAAGTAAAAAATGCCTGAGACAGAAGTAAAAGGGATCTGCTCTCACAGGCTACCACTGTCAGCATTAAGGTGATCCTCTGTTGTTGTTGTTGTTTTTTATTGTGCATCTTTACTGTGCATACTTTCTTTCAATGTTAGCATATACACTAGCACACGCACGCACACGCACACACACACTGATAACATGGCAGATTTCATAGACACTAAGCTTACCAGTAATCTATCAAAGAATGCCTTCAATGAAACAGTGGCTTCATAGAAAATAAATTAATCATCAACAATCTGTTTTCCAGTTTTTTGTCAATTCCATTGTACAGATGAAGCCACACTGGGTGCAACAGCATATAGCCAAGTTAAATCTATTTTGGAGCATAACGTTCTCACCAAGGTACTGCAATGTATATTTTCTGGCATGTAGGTGAATAAACAATAAACTGAAGTCAGACTCTGCATGATATCATAGGCCATATTTGTCCAAGACAGACATGCCTGGGTATTGTCAAAAGGGGCCTAAATAGACTTGTTGGCATCATACCGTAGAAATGAGCACAGTGACTGGCCCCTTTTTATTACATTTTTATCATCTCACTGACTAACATTACAACAGTGTGAGAAGTAATGTGTAGTATATATGAAATAACTCATATGTTTCCAATTTAAGCAATTGGAAAGGAGAAGCCTGAAAAAATCAGGGCTTCAACGGGATTCGAAGCCGTGACCTCCGCGATACTGGTGTGATGCTCTACCAATTGAGCTATGAAGCCACACATTGGGAGCGAGGTCAATTTAGTGAGTTCATATCTCCCGTGAGGAGTGAAATGATGTGTAGTATATATGAAATAATTCATATGTGAACTGTGGTTGTAGATGAAAGTGAAGAATGATCATCGCAGTTAATTGAGAAGTTTTATCGGATATTTAAGAGAGACATCAAGTATCTTATTGAAATTTCAACTATGGAACATAAGTATGTTAAGTCCATATAACTGTGAGAATCTACTAGCCATCTTAAAAACCAGTAAAAGTGTCACTTGACCTGCCCCACCTAATTAAAGAAAGCACATTACCAAATATGCATTGTGCCATTAATCCATGACAACTTCATTTATCAATAATATCAATTTAGTCCAGCTGTCTTGTCCGTGTCCATGTGGGAAGCTTATGTTGCCTTGCGTAAAACCAGGAATAGAAAACAGGCTGGCCCTGATGGGTTTCCCAATATTATCCATAAACAGTTCACCTTTGAACTTGCTCCAGTTATCAGTGACATTTGCAATGGTTCTCTAATAGATGGCCTTGTTTATTCCCTCCTTAAAAGTGTCACTGTGAACCTTCTATGCGAACAGAAGTGCCCAGCTCATTGAGAGTATGTGATATTACACCTCACTG
>BLFK01000118.1:685878-698378 GCA_014634185.1 Astreopora myriophthalma | reverse complement strand
AGTAAACTAATAATATTACTGTAGTTTTTTTTTCAGTTTTATTTTCTCAGGCATGTTTGGTTTTTTTCCTTTCAACACAATTACATTTAATAATGATTTCTTGTGTTCACATTTTTGCAAGTTTCACTGTAGAAAACAATTCACCTTGAAAACTTTCAACAAATTTCTGTTGGGTTAGTTGTGGTACAATTTTTGCACTGCTATGGTTGTTTGTTCCTTAGTTTTGATTTATTTTTTAAGACTAAAAAAACCTTGGGATTTCCACCAATAACTGATCATCTGGCAAACTAGTGCATTTTACGATTTTATTTGTCATCTTTTCAATTCTGGAATGACTGTTAATTTTTAGTTTTACTGCAAATGTTGATTGTGCCATTGCAAAATCAAATCTACCACAGGCAGACTTTTTGCATACCACTTGTACTACTTTCAACACCACCCCACCTTTTACTTGTAAGGCCCCCTTCCCTTTGGTACACATGTCTTGTGACATTCTATGTGGCATTGTATGGATATTTTTCCAAAAGAAAAGCATACTGCTCACCTAATTCTTGAACCAGATTCAGCAATTCCTACAAGTACAGTAAGTGTTCTTTTTTTAGAAGCATTGTCATTATCACATTCATTGTTATTAATTTATTATCAGCATCATCACCATCCTTACAGTTACTCGAACCAGTTTCAACACTTTCACGAGACTTTGGTATTAGTAGGATTGACGTTGCAACACTGCATCACGTAACAGCAACGTCCTAGTACCAGATGAAAATAAACACAGGAGTACCAAGGTTCAGGATTACATTTTTAAAAATGGAAGGATTCCACTGTTTCTATGAGAATGGTAATGTTAGTGTAAGTTTGAAAAGCAGCTAAAATCCGGATTTTTTAAAGAAATCACCTACATGACAGGTGCTAAATCTGACTTCAAGTAAAAGAATCAGTTGTACTCATTGCCAAGGTCGCACTAACGTTTGTCAATGTATACATTTCCCCAGATCAAATCCAAGTAACTGTAAAAACTCTTATGCAAAAGGAGGCTCCAGGCAACCCTTAGTGCCATTTATTCGATGCACTGTCCAAATTTTGGTGCAATTTGGCATATTGACCAAAAAAACAAATAAAAATATCCTTTCTGCACAATATATAGTAGGAAAAGTTTCAAAATTACCACCAACTGTTTTAAATGTCATTTTTTCTTTTGCATTTGTTGCTTGTACAAAAAGTATGATTTTGGTCCTAACATTAACTTGGCTAAATTAGCTTGAATGGTTATTCTGATCAGTAATTAGCAGACACCTTTCCTATATTTAGAGAAAGTATGATAGTCAAGTACCAAAAAACTATCATACAAAAAAATGACCTAAGATTATACAGAATGATTAGTTCAGGGTCATTAATACCAACCTTGGGAAAACCAACAAGGCTGTTACTTAACAGTGACTCCTTCTTGAGCACAGCTACAAGAGGTGTAGTCTGCAAGTCAATTCTCTCTGTATGACCATTACAGTATCCCATTTGAAAAACTTGCAAGAGTGAGCTCAGCACTAAATGAAAATAATAACATTATTGAAGAATGATCATCGCAGTTAATTTTCCAATTTTAAGCAATTGGAAAGGAGAAGCCTGAAAAAATCAGGGCTTCAACGGGATCCCGTTGAAGCCCTGATTTTTTCAGGCTTCTCCTTTCCAATTGCTTAAAATTGGAAAATTAACTGCGATGATCATTCTTCACTTTCATCTACAACCGCGGTTCACATATGAATTATTTCATATATACTTCACATAATAACATTATTAATGATATGTTCATTCAGTCTCGGTCAGAGATCAAAAGTACATGCCATAAAGAGGGAAAATATGTACTTAACATACACAAAAGAAGTGCCCCGTCTATTTCAGTTTTTCTTTCCAAACAGATGGGACATGCTACAATGCAAGTCTGGTTACGATAATATTTATGCTCCGCTTTGATCCCCAGGCATGACACAGTACAAGTGCATACCACTGGGGAATCCATGTGCATCCCATACTGAACAATTGCCTTAAAGTCCTTATGCAGCCTACTGGCTTTGTCTGGTTTTGGTTTCTACACAGAAGTTAGGTAGCTGTTCAACCAATTTTTCCAGCATCCCACTTTGTTTTGGCTTGAAATTCCCATTTAAAATTCCTGCCCGAGCCACGGCCTTTGAAGCTGAAGGAGTGCTTGGGGAGTCTTGGCCCAACAATAGGTATCTGCAGTCCATTACCTTCAGCCTTTTAAGAAGTTTAAAGAGAAATTTGGGCAAAGACCAAAAAATTTCCTTATGTAAGCTCTTTTCAGAGGAACCAAGTACAGTTATCAATTTATAATGTTCATTTATGCCAAAGATCCAGTAAGATTTTCTTAAACTTCCATGCAACTGGGCACCCAATGCTGGCGGTCATCTCAAAAATAAAAAGAGCATCACTGATCTTGTTTAGTTAAGGAGGCTTGCAAGGGTTCTCAACTGAGAGTGTGCACATAAACCACACATGTCATCCCTCAGCTGTTCACATCAGATAATGAATCAAAATTACTACGACTGAAAATCAAAATGTCATGCGGAATTTTTAAATAAAGTTTGTTAGATTTGGTCCACTATTTCTCGAAAGTTAGCTTGGTGACCTACCCTGATTTTTTGCATATGAGAAAGAATCAATATTTTGTATTCTTATAGGAAATTTTAAAAAATCATGTCGTGGAATTTTTTTTAAACCCTTTTAAAGTGTTTTCATAAATAACTCAAATTCTACCAGATAGTTTTTCCTCATACCATGTCTTAGGCTTGAAATTTGAAAAAAATAATAGGTCACTGAATGAGTTTTTAAGATATTTTCCAAACACTGAATTTTAGAGGGTCTTTGAGCAGCTCTATACCATTACCATGGCAACAGTTAGGACCTAGCAAACACTCTTTAAAAAATGCCTCATTAAAAAGGCCATTAAATTCTGATCTCTAGATTCTACATTTTAAGGTGACTCATAACAGCCGGCAGTACCTTGCTGAGGAAGATCAAGATGCTTTACAAGTTCTTTAATGACTTCCTCACTCCATTTTCTGAAATATTTGAAACCATCAAATAAAGAAATAGATATGAACTACTGATTAATTAGACTTCATTGTGGCTAATGTTTTCGGGCGTGAATCTTTTTTTTTTTCCTTTTTTTTTGGGGGGGGGGTCGTCGTGATTTTCCTGCTCATGCGTAATAATATCAATCAATTATATCAATTACTATCGATGATAGTTTGAGCAGTCCTTGCAAAGCAACTTTTATAGGAGAGTATATGCTGGGATTCAAACCCGCATCCTCTCGCATCACAAGCAATAGCCATGACCACCAGGCTATTGGGCCAATGTCGCATCAAGGGGGGAAAAGCGTCTATTACAATCTTCTCCACATTAGACCAGAAACAATCACTTCTCATTTAGTGTACGTCATAACCAGTTGTATTATGTGACGAGTCAGCCATATTCAGCCAGCAACTTTCTTTTCATTGTACAATACTGCGGATGAAATGTCATCAAAAGGGCATCGCAAAAATTTGTCAAGCATCAGTTTACCAATTTTGAATCAAATCAATGCATATTGTAACATTAGGGAGCTTAAGCAAAGGCGTTTTTCAGCAACGTACGTCAACGGAAATGAAGCGTTTTCGTTTCAAACTGCCTTGACAATTCCAGATTTGCACTGCTCAGTGTCTTTACTCATATAGAGACAATTTACCAGAAAATTTGGGTGAAAGCACTGCCGAAGAATACGAAATGTCCACTTCCGGTTGACGTAACTCGCTCGAAAACACCTTTGCTTAAGCTTCCAATTTTTAGGTGTGTACAATGAAGTCAATTCAACGATCAGAGTTTTCTCAATGTTATTGCTATCTTTGTCTGGGGTGTAACCACGATTTTTCCAAGGTTAGAGCACAATTTTCCAAATCCGTGCCACCCCCTACCCCCAAGTCCCAAATCTTTCCCACGTGAATTGATTAAAGGCAAGGTTGCGTTGTAAGTCTGTACCTGAAATGACAACTAAGTTGTAAAATGTTTTGTCCCCTTTTTCGGTTCATTGACTGCAGCACATCAAAGACAATCATTGACTTTTATTTACAAATTACCGCTGTGTGACACATGTAAAATCACCTACGTCGACGTAATTGTGGCCTAGTTATTATAATGTTAAAGTTTTCTGTTCTCTTGAAGTAAGTTTTGAGGCTAAGCAATGGAAAAGAATATATTCAAGAACGAAACTGTTTAGCCTACACTGCAGTGAAACAGACTGGCCCTTTGTAGCACTTTAGAGGCTCCAGAACAGTCAACATTACAGCTGGGCCAGGTTGTTCAAGGCAGGGTAAGAGCTAACCCTTGGTTAAGTCTGGTTAAATTCTATTTTAACCAGGATTAGTGCTAACCTTACGTCCATAAACTCGGCCCTCCCCCCTCCCCCTGCTCTCTGATTGGCCATCGAGTACAACACCGATTACAATTAATTACAACATGATAACCAAATTAAATACATATACATATCAACACATTTCGTCATGAGCAGTACACCTTTGTACCTGTCAGCTGATGTTTCAAACAAATTTGAGAGCATAATGCTGCATAGACTGGCATATGAGTATTTGCCCACATCAGAAAGATTTCTCAGAGTGAATGTATCCTCTTTCGTTCCATCAAAGTCGGCTGCCATTTCTTTACATCAACCAGCTACCAGTACTCCGCGAATATCCTGCATGGAAAACAGGTCTGCAATGCGTACTAGTACACTTGTGGTGCGAAATTTTTTCCTGGACCTTTCCTTTGCATTCAATTTCCTACCGGAAATCTCGAAACTTTGAAACGTTGAATGGAAAGTGCCCCTTTTCAGTGTACCCGTAAAGTGTAAATGCCGGTATTTTCGAAACTTCTCGTGTTCCATGCAGAAATTTCCGGTTCACACTTTTCTTGAGTCCCCGCCACTAAAGCATTAGTGAAGAAGACAAAATGGCGACTGCCAGTTTCCAATGAAGGGTCTGCGGATGTTTGACAACAAACCGGTTGCCTTGAGGCATTGCTTCGACACGAATGCAATGGGATTGTAATGGGACATTTTTATGTCTCATATGTATAGATATTATTTTCTGTGCTGTTCCTCGTTGACCGTCCCGTTCTCAACGATTAGAAACTTCTATGATGTGTTGAGAACGTTGTTTCACACTATGATTTCCGATATTAGGTGCAAAGGATATGAAAAAACGAGTCGATTTGTTCGATTTCGTAGGAGACGGGCATTTTTGCAAGAGTAATGAATTTTCCGCCGCGTTTCATACAAAGCTTTAATTCATTCATTTTATCTTTAGGAGGAACTGCCAGTATTAAAGCCTCTGCTTTACAGCCTCTGTCGCAGTGGGAACAAATGGGCACGTGACGATCTAGCAAGCGGCTTGCTCCTTTCGACAGTGAAATTTTAAAGGATCCGAACCGGTCACGTGACTTCAAGAAAAGCCAGGAGCTTAATTTCTCCTTATGTAAATTTCAGATACAACCATTCAACGCAGAATAAAATTCAAGTAGTTCTGTTCAGCAATTCTTTGCCAAAGATTTTCCAAAATATGAAGCAGAACTTCCCCCCATTTGAGAAAACGGATTTTGTGACGTCACAGAGTAAGCGAGGTCACGTGGTACTAACGAGCATTGTTATTTGGTAAACTCAGTCTTCAAGTGAAGCTGTGATCCTCCCAGTTATGAACGCAATTTAAGCAATTGCGTGGACAAGCCTGTAAAAAATTTCAGGATTTCAACGGGGGTTGAACCCGTGACCTCGTGATGCCGGTGCGAAGCCACTAATGTTGGGAGCTGGGCATTTGTGGGTTCAAATGTTTCCGTGGTGAATGAATCAAGAAAGTGATATATATGTTGAACTGCTGTGCAATTGCTTAAATTGCGAGGATCATAGCTTCACTTGATTTCATATTCGCAGTTCAACATATTGTTCTTGCCACGAGAACATAAAATTCATATCTTCTCGCCACCGTGTAACATCCTCTATTTAATGAATGTCAGCACGTACAAATAAGCTTGATTCCTGAAAACGCTTGAACTCGTTTAACCTAAACTAAAACGTCACAGGAATGTTAAGCGAAAGAAAAAAAATGCCTTTTTACTGAATTTATATACGAACAGGTCTTTTGCCATCGCATGAAATTCATGACGCGCAAGTCGCAAAACGAAGCCGGCAACTGCATAAATCCACTCCAGGTTTTACCCGCCATTGTTTTTTGTTTGTTTGTTTGTTTGTTTTTCATGGTTTATTTTCCACCTTCGTCTTCTTCTCTTTTCCATCTACACAGTTTCACAAACGAAACACGAAGGAAATGTTCAATAGACCTTATCACGGTTTAAGACGCCATCTTGACGGGTAGGCAAAGCGTAAAGAATTTACAGTGTTTGTATAGGGATCCGATGTCAAATATTTTTCGTAAAACGTTACCTCAGAAATAATTTTGAATTGCGAACCGAAAGTAAAGGGCAAAGGATTATACTGACCAATTTTTGGGGACCAACCTTTGCTTGAAGTTGCCCGGTGGCGTTTTCGATTTTCCATATATTTGTCTGTAATTTTTTCGCACAGTTTTCCCGCGGACTGAAAATTCCCGCGAAAAAATTACATACAAATATATGGAAAAATTGGAAACGCTACCGGGCAACGTATAGCGAAGGTTAGTCCCTAACAATTGGTCAGTATAATCCTGTGCCCTGTATCTTAAGTTCGCAATTGATAAATTTTCTGAGCTGACGTTTTACGAATATTATTTGACATCGCGGGATCCCCATACAAATACTGTAAATTCTTTACGCTTTGCCTACTCTCATCACACCTAACCTTCCTTAGCGCTTTTACCACTTCGCCTATGACTCTCAGTCAGCTCCAGAGATTAGTGACATTTGCAACCAACCTTCAAATTTTAGACAAACAACTGCATCCGAAGGAAACGCTTCCAGGCGTCTTGTTCTGTTAAACTGATGCTTTTATCTGTCTCCTTCGGCTTATAGCTGGTTAAGCACGGAACTTTAAGATTTTATTGCCCTTTTTTATTTGGATGACTACCAGTGATTGCTAAATGGGGCGCTGTCTCCTGTTGAGAGAAGGCGTGACCTTTTGACTGACCCTTAACACTTCTCTAAGTGGACACTCAAAAGTTATAACCTTTTAGTTCATTGTACGAATACTGTCGATACTTTTCTGTTTCGTTCCTCTGTTATCATAAAATTTTGCAAAGCAGTTCGAGCTTTCTCGTTAATTAGATATTTATTTGTAAACTGTCAACCTTAGCTTTTATCCTTATCCCAGATGAATGTAATTAACTATTGTGCAAAATGGTATCAGAGAGCAAGCCCTATGTAGCGATTGCTACATGCACAGTTAATTAGTTGCTTAGTCAAGCTACTGTTGTGCAGAAGTCTCAGTTAAAGCCTAATCAACTTGAAAAGGACAACAGCCATCCTAAGTTAAAGAACCTGACACGTGAGATAGAAAGAACATAACTATTACATAAAAGAACAGTGTTGGCTGGTGCTGTGTACAAAATATTCCACTCCACTAAGAGGACTGTATACGTTCTTTAATAAACACTCGTAGTCACAATCTCGTTCAATACAATACTTCGTTCAAGCTTGTCCTTTTTTTTTTCCCGGTCAAAAAAATTCACATGTTAATCACAGTACACATTCACTACATTCCATTGCGACTAATATCCGATTACGACACTGGTGTTTTAACCGAAACCGTGATCCGCCAGGCGAGTAACTCCCTCAAACATCCGCTGATACATTGCTCTCAGAGGCTGTTACCTTCAAATCTTCGGTTCGCGAAAACTCGTTCATCAGGAACTGACTACAGCTGGGCTTCAAACTATTTAGAGAAAAAACCTTCGGAGCACATGAGAAGTAAGTCCTCGTTTCCAGCTATGCCATCCTCGTTAGCGAAATACGAGTAACAAACAACACTGTCATTTCCCTATGACTCATTTTGTTCCCTTACATGACTTATTTTGTGAACGAATAGCTCACCCTCGTTGAAAAGTAGCATAAATGAGAAAGCTTCAATTCGAATCCAATCAGCTTAGTGACCATTTTTGCATTTAGGAACGTAATTGCGCCTGATTGCGCTTTCAAAACGCATTTTCGGTTCTATTCCTTTTTTGACGCAAGGAGTTAAAAAAAAAGGAGCACTTCGTCTTTATTATCCTAATTTCTAACTGAGTTTTCACGTCCCTTTTCATTGTTAGAGGTATACCTAAACTGACATTGAACGATTAACAGTAATTGCAGATGCGACAGTTTCCGCTAAGAGACCAGTTAGGCTTACATCATGCTCGGCAACTTTCGAACAACTTTTACGATTTTGAGCAACTTCCGAACAACGTTTCCTGAAATAAGCATATTTCGGTATATTTTCAGTATTTTTCGGTATATTTTCAGTATTTTTTAACAAGTTTTCTTTGGAACTTGATAAAGAAAACCTCTCTTTGCGACCTCTTTATTTGTTGATGTTATTGGGTATCCTGTGGCTACGGCCGGAATAGGTAATCTTGTGGTAATATATCAAATAGAGCACAACTCGCTTTACCCAAAACAAACTAGCGGACGCCGCACTACTTTCAGACAACAAAGAACAAGAGAATGAAGGAGACCCAATCCAGGCTGGGATAAAAAAAAAGGGGAAGAGTTTTCGTACTTGTTAGCAACAAATGCCTCTTGTTTGTGATGCTGTTTTTCTTTTTTCTTTTCTTTTTTTTTTCATTCAGGGTACTTGTGGCACGATTAAGTAATTCATAAACAAAAAGATGTGTGATTAGAATGTTTATGTCACAGAGCCACGTTTTAAAATCTGAGATCAACTTTTTGGATTTAAGGTGGCTCAAACCGGTTTCAACAATTTCTCGAGACTCACCTATTAGAACGATTGACGCTACAACGCTGTATCACGTATTAGCAATGTTATGGTACCATATGAAACAGCAGTTATTGCTGAATAAGATGCGGTCATTATTGTTACGTAATACGTATGGCAACGGAAACTCCCTGTAAAAACACCCTATATTTTAGCTTTAGTTGCTCATCTCTCAAAAAAGAACTCGGTGACCCCCATTTTTTATTGCCCGAAAGTGATCAAACTTTTTGTAAAGCTTACAAAAAAAAAAATCTGTGGAGCAGATTCAGAGCCAGCTTAAAGAATACAAAGAGTTAAGGTGGCTCTGAATCCGCCCCACAGAATTTTTTGAAACTTTGCAGAAAGTTCTATCTTGGTCTACCGGTCACTTTCCAGCAATAAAAAATGGGGATCACCGAATTCGTTTTTAAGATACGAGCAACTAAAGCCGAAATATAGGATGTTTTTACAGGGCTTTGCTGTTACCACGGTAACGTATTACGTCACAATAATGAGCGCATCTTATTCACCAATAATTGCTGTTTCATATGGTACCCCGACATTGCTAATACGTGATACAGCGTTGTAGTGTCAATCGTTCTAATAAGTGAGTCTCGAGAAATTGTTGAAACCGGTTTGAGCCACCTTAAGCAACTTTTGGGGATATTTTGGAGCAACTTTTCAATAATATATGTGAGCAGAAGCAAAGCCTACCGATTGTTGGTATATAAAACGGCCCTCAGGAAACAACCTTTGTCGTGAACCGGGGTTACAGAGCAGATTATACTATTTGAATGACATTGTAGGGCTTTAATTAAGGTCGCTGAACACAGTTTTTAAGTTTATACTTCCTCTACTGCGATATGTTTAGGTTGTTTTTGCATCAAAACTCAAATGTCAGTGGTCACAAACAAGCGCCACCACGAAGGTTTATATTTTTGACAGTTTGGGTGATCTTCGGGCTGTTGCCATGGTAATGCACCTAGATTAAAACAAGGGCTGAATGATGCTTTTTTCCTCATTTATATTCACTCGTTAGCCTTTTTGCAGCATTTGCTTACTAAAAAAAATTAAGTTGCTAACTGGCGTTTTGTGGTTTTCTCCAAGGTTTTAATTTTTTTGATAGACGACTCATTTGTCCTCCGAAGTATTCTTATTCCAAATTTCTCGAAAATCTAACGACTAGTTCGCGAGCAAGAGAGGTTTTTTGCCGTCGTCGCCAAATTTGTTGTTTTACAAAATTCGCGCCAGCTTTTAAAGAACACCGCTGGACGCGAAAAAACTTATTGCATGTCATTTTTCAGTTTCAAATAGAATGTGTTTTTTGTAGTAACCAATGTCGGGTCAAACGGAAACATCATTTAGTAAAATGGGTTCATACGAAAGATGTGTTAAATTATTTTTCACGTGGGATGATTTGCTCTTTGTAAGGGGCATTTGACTGGCATTCCCTGCACTTGGGTGGGGTATTTGAGCATCCAGTTTTCAAATGCCCGGGCGGTATTGTTTCGACCTAATCGGCGCATTTAAGAGCCATGCTCGCTATGAAGGGCAATGCTTACTATGAAGCACAATACAGTAGATTTTAATGTGGTAACTCAAATTTAATTTTACAAGATTATACAGTCAAGACTAAAATGAGAATACTAAACATGGAGAATACAATGATACACTTTCCAATTGAAGGTAGTAATCGTGTTTCCTTTGTAATATTATTCCTAAGGAATAACGGTCAGGTAACTTAACGAGACTGGACAAAAGGTCTTTCCTAGCCTTTGGACTGATTAATCGATAGACTTCGATTTAGGCGTCGGGAACAACAAAAAAGCTCACAAATAATTATCAATTATCGAGTCCTAAGGTAGGTCGAATTAAGTTACAGGCATCAAGAAGAAGGAGTATTATCCAAAACTCGGAATAATTGTGAGTTGCTGTCGGTTCGCTGAGATGGCTGCTTAGGCTTTACGTTTACAGAGGAAGCAGCTCCTTTGAATTGGAGATCACTTCTGTCAAGCAGAGCTTCCAAGTCTCTGTTACTCATGACCAAACCATCACTGGATACTATACTGTCATGATCACCTGACATCAGTAAATCACGAAGCTCTTTTGCATCAAGAACTTCCGTGTCCTTGCTTCCCTTGAATTTCCCTGCAAACAAATGAATAGACAACACTCGATCACTCCAAATTTTACCAATTTACTATTTGTTTATCTATATAAATTTCGGCGTTTTTGTGGGGGTTTCCACCCCTGAACAAACTTGTACTTGGCAAACGTACGATAATTTGACGTGCGATAATATCGCAGAAAGCTGCCGTCTTGTCACTGCCATTCTGACAAAATAAATAATTTTAATAAATCTGAGAATTTTGCCGCACCCTTTAAGGAAAACCACTAAAAACACCCTGTAGAGGACGCCAAAGATAATTTAATATAGAGCACAAATGTAAGAAAAGAAACGATGAAATGCACTTTACATCGCTGGAACGACTGACTGACTGACTGACTGAATAAAGAGTTAAAAGCTCATGCACCACCATTAATAAGGTATGTTTTAACATAGCAATAAAAAACTGATTTGGACTGAAGATAACTTTTTAATCTGGAAGACTATTCTAAGGTTTGGCGCAGCTGAAGATACTGGGTGTTTTTACGTCTAATGAGTTCGCAGATACAGAAGGATTCAATGCCATTTAATCGCTTAAAAGATACAGGCGATAATTTCATGGCCATATACCGCGGGCGACGTTAGCACCAATCAGATATCCGCAATGGGTACACTTTCCTATATTTAACCACTCTACGTGATAGTTATGGGAAGAATGAAGTAAGTTCTGGGGAACTGTATCTCAGGGGACATCACTTTCAGTCAAAAAGCCTGACCAGCATTTCAACTGATGCATGCCAACTAGTATTCACAACCAAATCGATGACTGAAATTCACCCGATTTAACTGGCCCACTAGCCTGCGTCACAGACGAGTTACACGTCTGGCTGCTTGCGCGCAGGCTATTGGCAGACAGGCCGAAGTCCGAAAGATACTGCATTCTGTTGGAGAGGAAAAGTTTGAATGAAACGTAGCACAAAAGTGAGAGACGCAATTTGGTCGACCACGTTACATTTTAAGGTACATGACATTATCCAAAAAATTGCTACGAGGACCAGGATAACGCAACAAAATAATTGCTAGAGTACTTTTTGAAAACCCGTTGTAGCTACAAACCTTTGTGGATGATCATCTTTTCTAGTTTCCTCTTTGTTGATGCTCGCTCAACAATCTTCTGATCCACTGTGTTGGCAGTAACTAACCGATACACAACTACAGGCTTAGTTTGCCCAATACGATGACAGCGATCTTGAGCCTGTAAATCGGCCTGTGGGTTCTAAAAATTAAAACTGAGCTTAGCAGATAATCCTACCTTGTCAATTTTCCCATAGTTCACAACGAAGGCACGCTGTGAAAAGGGGAAGCTCATGGCTTATTTGCCAATCAAATGTCGACGAGTAAAAAGCCGGTGTGGTACGCAATATTCACCTCAGCTTTCTTCGTTTGTTGCCGTCCTTTTGTTTG
>BLFK01000118.1:668351-685868 GCA_014634185.1 Astreopora myriophthalma | reverse complement strand
TTTCGTCCAGTATCGTGTTGGATGAACATGTTTGGCCGCCTGTCTCAATACATGTTTGATCTAGATCCAACATGGTCATTCAACATTTTGTGTTGCGAACAAATGTTTGATCGTTTAGCCACCCTGGCCAACATAGCTCGTGCACGATGTTGGAAGAAAATGTTTGATCGTCTAGCCAAGGCTTAAGCATAGAAAACAATATTGTTCACACCTCCTGCTGCCTGTCCGACACCTTCATTTGTCCATCAAGCCTCGAGTATCCATAGTTTCGAAGAATACAATAATCTTCGATGATGTCCATCATTTTGGTCATTTGAGAGAAAATTAACACCTGCAGCAAAACAAATCACAATTATAGTACCTCGGTTATAGATAAAAACGCCCTGCATTGAACAAATGCACCAAGCATATCTTGCTGTGTATAGCACTAATGTAAACATGGTATATACTTTTATCTGGACTTCATTGGGAAAATGAAAGGACTGCTAATCAAGCGCTCAAGTCAACTTGAAAAAAACAAAACAAATTTGGTATCACCTATTTTTGGTACTGTAGTTTCGAAGGGAGAGGCAAATTAAATTAAAAAAAGGCAACTGGAAGAGTGCAGGTGGTTACAGTTTTGCATCAGGAATTACGAAATAGGCACCCATAAAGTGTGCATGTGGCTGCTGCTTTAACAGTTCATTGGCAATGTCATCACAGCAAAGCAGTCAAGACCAGAGAAATTACCACCAGGATTAATTGAACATCACTTGGACGGCTTTTTGGAAAACATCATTTTTCTATGTTGATACGCTGGCATAGTGCAGATAAAGCCAAATAGAATTTTTCTGTGGCTGATTGTGTTCAAGAAAATAGGAAATAATGCAAAGATAACGGACTGACTTCCAGTGTTTAGAGATCAGTTCTACTAAGGAAGAAATTATTCAACTATCTTGAGCTTGTGGGATTATCGGAATATCCCTAACGAGAGGGCAGTCGTATCTGTACCACGATAAAATTTGATGCCAGACTTCAACAACTTACTTGTGTACTTAAGAAAGTTATCTCACCATAACTAAAACAAATGGTTGTTCACGTGATCGCATAATTAAGACATATTTACTAATATCTATTGAAATTGATAGGTGGCGAGACTTCAGTTCTCCATGGCATATCAACTGGAACCAAAGTAACGCAACATTAATATGCTGGGAATTGTAATTCTATTTATACCAATGCACATTGTGCTCTCTAATGAATTACAGCTGATAGGTCTCTATCTCTGGCTTTCTGACCTATCAACCGTGAGGGCTGTTGAGAATGTCTGTATTGTCCAGTAAAGTCAGGTGTTTCCTTTCCTCACAGGTCACATCTACTTAAAAAAAAAAAAAAAAAAAAGGCCAGCAAGCTTGTTTAGGAAATAGAACTGGCTCAAGTAGCTCAAAATTGGTGCTATCGAGGATATGAATATTCCATGGGTATACCCTTCCTTTCGCATGTACGGGAAGCACAACATTGTCATAATTTATAAAAAAACAAAACGGGTGTATTGTATTGATCAAAAGGAATAATCTAATGTTTGTTTTATTACAGCCATACATTCTGAAAAGGCACTGAAAACAAGTTTTCCCCGGGTGCGTGATCTCGAGGACACACTGATTGTGTCCACGAGTGATGACTAACAATTCATTTCTCCTAGAACGTTTTTTCCTCACAATCTTTGTTTTAAAATTTTACACTACAAAGACGATGATTAAAAGAATAAAATGAAGTGTAAAAAACGATAGCTCACCAACTTCGTTTTGGAGAAAGTGATCATTCTCTGCCATGTCAACAAGCTTTGAGTCCATGAAAAATCACTGCAAGTTTTCTCCGCGCGCGTACAAGCGCGCGCTAATGGTTCTAACCACTGAGCTACAAGAACTCCTGGTGAGCTAGGTCATTTATTTACAATCAGGGACAAGTGTTGAGACATTTGAGCGAAACAAACACTTTTTCACCAAGGGGTCTCCTTTCCTAGCTGAAAAAATCAAACACCTTTTTCTTCCATAGCGACCCCCTCCCCCTTTTTCAATGTTGAAGCACACTTTGTGAACACTGGGGGAGGAGGACGCAATATTAGCAGTGTTACTCTACGTGAGAATTCACGTGCTGAACGTAAATTACGTGAGACACGTGTTCAACACGTGTCTCAAATAATTTTGTCCCTGATTAACACGTGTCTCAACTAATTTTGTCCCTGATTGTAGGTTCTCATACAAAGTGTCCCAAATGCTCTATGGCTCGACAATGTAATATGATTCAACGTAGTAATGGTACTCTGATTTGCTTTTCAGTTGCCCCTTCGCCTGTTGCCTAGCAATTATCATGTGAAAACATATACATGTTCTCCAATTGTTAAAAGCACAACTTTCAAAAGGGAGTTAATACTAGTTGTCGTCATTTTGGACAATTTTGAAATATCACTCGCGGTATTATTGCCAAATACCACTACAGGTCATGCTACTACCTATACTAATTTATAATTTCACATGTGAAATTACAATGTTGCCATGGCAACTTTTCCTAACTATTCCCAGGTGCCAAATGGCGTTTCTTGAGCGTAATTTGTCACCCATAACTTTAATCAGTAATCAAATGGTATACCCGTGAAATTAGGGAATAACTTCACTTGCGTTTTGTCCAAAATCAAAGATTTTCCTCACAATCAATAATCTGATTTTGGACAAAACGCGCGTGAAATTATTCCCTAATTTCACTCGTCACCATTTGATTACCCACACCAATCTTCGCCTTTCTGAAATACGCTATTACGGACTTTTCAGTTACAAGCAGTTTGAAAGACTTTAACCACAAAAACAAGATTTCAATTACTACAGTATAACCCATAACGTTTCCTTTTTTGTCAAGAGAAACAATTATTTGTGAGAATTTGGCACAGCTTAACCATACAGATGAAAAATAATCTGCAGTGCCCTGGCTGAAAGGCTTGATTTCCAGCGGCTGTCTCGGGAAATGAGCCCGTGCTTACGCCCCGGCGGCAAGACTCGTGAGCGAGACATTGTTGATCTTCAACCAATCAGACCCTTGCCTATCCAAATTGAGCAGGGAGCATAAATTATTTTTTCTGAGCAATTTTTTTTGTCGTCTGCGAACGTGTTTTTTCCATCAGTGTGCGATCATGTTTCAGCGCGTTTTTAAGTGGAAAACCAAATTTGCAATGGTAAGTGCTGCAGAATAGAACTAATCAATTAAATTTCTCAATGACGTCACGAAGACGATCTGCCACTCACGCGTTGAGCCGTCTCTTCTCGGAGAGAGGTCCATCTATTCCATTTCAAACGCATTTCGTTTTTGACTCTTATTGCCAAATAAGCCCAAAAATAAAAATAGTAGTAGTAATAATAATAATAATAATAATAATAATAATAATAATAATAATGGAGTGCCTAGAAATCGTCTCTCTTTGCCCATACGCAATAATAATCAATATAACATAGCGCGCGTGCTTCCCTATCTAATTCCTACTGGCGTCATCATGGTACATTTCTCAACATACGCACGGCCGTGCGTCCATCTGATGACGTGTGCAACTTGCAGACAAACTCGGGTTTCCGTCGCTTAAAGTTGTTACAAAGTTTCCCCGGAAATGGAACTAGGAAATAATGAAGAACTACCCGACGTTTCTCTTCAAATGGAGTTTTTAGCACCCAAAGAGAACAACAAAAGCAGTGAAAAAGAGCCGGCGCGTTTTCCAAATTTAAAATTATAACACGCGCATTGAGAGAATCTTGTAATTAATCACAAATAAACCTGTTTTCCGCGCACTACTTTCTTGTCACTATGTTATAAAAGAAGTGGTTCGTGCTTTTAGCTGTGCGTATATCGAGTTATGGATGCACTTGGGAAGTTTGGAGAGCACGAAAGAAGCTAGAGTTGCTCTCGGCTACGCCTCGAGCAACTCTTGCGCTTCTTTCGTGCTCTCCAAACTTCCCGCGTGCATCCATAACTCGATGTACGCACGCTAAGCATGAACCAATTCTTAAGTGTTCCAGATAAGAGACAGGTCTAGGGTCAAAAAACCCGACAGAGTTGAACACCTGACACGACAAATCAAGTGATACACTAGAAAATTCATAGAGACCCACTGGTATTGACCCCAGCTTGACTCCCTCAGATTTCTATTTGTTGGGCTAAAGGACCAGAGATATTAACTGAAGCTGCATACTCTAAGGCTGCTACTTGACTCGGATTTACTAGGTCTGTGCCTCCCATTCTCACTGGGAGCGCCAGCAGCTCAAGTTCAGCTTGTGTAGAGTTGTGACCTGTAATGGACGGTATTAGGGCATCAGCTATTGCATGCTCCAGAGGTGCGAGTAAATTTTCTATATCAGGCAGAGTTCTCAGAAAGTACGTCCAGCGGTGTTTCAATCCAAAAGTGAACGCTGCGTAGCAAGCCTGGGGCTGCGACAGAGCAAACTCGGCCAATTTCGTCACCTGCCCCACCCATTCCTTGACTTTACCGTTGACGTACCGCCCGAGGAGCCCAGCGCTGCACCCAGGAGCTTCCGTCCTTCTGTGATGATGTTAATTGCTGTTTCTTCAAAGAAGCTCTTAGCGGTCTCCTCTTTATCAGGCTTCCTAACCAGCCAGCATTTTCCAGCATTAGGATAGCATCCTAAGTCCGGTCCGGCCATTGTCAGCTCGTCCCATCACACCCTGATCTTCTGTAGTGATCCACACCCTGTCGCATCATCTACAAACCAGCACTGTTTGGCTTGACTCACTGCCTGTAGACGAGAGACAAGTCGCTGTAGACTGTGGGCATACATGCACATGGCTACGGGATCGCCTTGCGTAGTATCCTCCGTGGAAATGAGCTCTTTACCCCCCCCCGTTACAAATAGTCGTGCTGGTGCATGGTAGGTATTGATTGCAAACGCAGCTAAGGGCCCGATCGTTAATTACGTCCCAGGAGGGGGGGGNNNNGTGTAGTGTTTCAAAACTGACCCCCCCCCCCAAAAAAAAAATTTTTTTGAGGTGAAAATTATACCCCCCTTTCCAATTCTTGTTTGAAAAACGTACCTACCCGGCCCCCCCAAAGAATACCTATAACGATAGTGGGCCGAAAATACCAAGTACAAAGACACCTTTTTGTACTTTTGTAGCAAAAAGTTAATGATTTGACTCGCAGTACGAAACAGAGGTCTGAATAGCATGTATTGTAAACTTTGAAAAGGTCAGTTAAGCTAAATATTATCATACCCTCTTTGAAGACTCGCTGTACATTTTCTGATGTCAAACAACAAATAGCTCACCTGCTTTAGCAAATTCTTCGAAGCTCCCAGCCACTACGGCCTTTCTCGTCTCCCGTTTTACATCCCAGGCTTTGTAGAGTGGAATTTTCGATCTTTTTTTTTTCAAATATAACGACTGAAAGACCGCGAAAAGATGGAGCACAACCAAGCGAGCAGGGCTGAGTTGTTCGAAGCCGGGTTAGCGCTAACCCTGGGTTAAGTCCGATTAAATCCTATTGGTTGTTATGGTATTTATCCCGGATTAGCACTAACTCTGCTTCGAACAACTCGGCCGAGGAGAACTATTTATTAAGGAGCCTTTTGGGTAATTTTCAAGATGGCGGATTGAGAGCTAGGTTCCAGGCTCGTGCGCGACCATGTCAAACAACCCTTCCCTCGGGACCTGAAATCGCGTCAAATATTTAATTCTTTCCTTTCCCCCAACCACGGGATCGAGGATGGATCACTGACGTCAAATTCCCCAGACTGCTGTTGCTGTGTCATAAAATTTGACCCCCCTCATGTTTCTTACCAGTGAGAAATTTACATTCCCCCCCCCCCCAAAAAAAAAGGCTTGTTTTAAAATTGTACCCCCCTCCAAAACCACCCCGCCCGGGGACGCAATTAACGATCAGGCCCTAAGCTGGACAAAGAACTCTGCTGTCATAAAGGGCGGCGATTCGGTTTAGTGTGTTGAAGGCGTTTGACGCATCCACCAGCAGCACTGCATCGGTTTCCTCGTGCTGGAATAAGCTGTTCATTGCGTGTACTGCTGCCTCACTCCTGGATTTGCGTCCAGCGCAGACCTGAAGTGAGCCACTCAACTCTATATCTTGTTTTGTAACCTTTGTCTCGCACTTTCCAATTATTCTGATTACTTCACCCACTCCTATTGGTTGAACTTCACCGTTACCATTATCCAGCGGGATAAGACGACTCGCTAGAATCGGCTCAATAGTTGCGGGATCAATGTATTCTGTGCACAATCAGCGGGTCAGAGTTGCAAGAATGTCACAAATTAGATCCAGACTCCCTGAATGACTTGCTAGTAAGGATCCTTTGAAAGCCATTTGCGTCTACATTCGAGGGACCTTCAGCGCCTTTAGTTCTTAGTGTTGCTTCTCTAATGATCTCGCCGGTGATCGCATTATAAGCTGACTCATGCACCTCCTCTACTGGACCAAAAAGCAGCAATCCCAGCTTTGCTGGTTCACTTCTGGGTGCTTGTGATGCAGTTGCTTCATGATGTCATCAGTTAGGGGCAATACACTTCCACAGCCATCGTCAGTCTGGTATCGTAGGGCCGAGTTTATTTGGCCTCCCATGATGAGTTTCACAAATATTTTTGCGGAGGATCTTTTTTGTGATGGGATCTAACTAGGCATTTTTGGATCGTTGCCCTTCTTTTTACAGCTCAGCTATTTTGCCACCTTTCCACAGTGCTAACCTCTTCTTTTAGCATTCTTGATGATCCCTTGCCAGAAGAACAAAGGCCACTTTTAAAACTATATGCTGACTTTCCGCCACATTCTTCCAGTCGTTTATGTGCTTTGTAAGTTGATCAATAAATTCCCTGCCAATTTTCCCGTTGGGAACTAAAAAAGTGTTTTTGCACCAAGAGGGTATCTCATTGTACGCGTTGATGATTTCTGGAGGGTTGACTGTTATCGCTTTTTCCTCCGATTGACCCCAAACAATCGATTCCGGCGTGGCCACAGTTGGAAATCCAGGCAAGGCGCCTGGCACCTCGGTGAATGGGTTCTCATCAATCGTTTCGTCACACTCTATGTCTGGTTGATCCCTGGAGACTTGAAGTGGAGATGTATGCAAGTTCAAGCTATCATCCGGTGGGAAATTAGCATTTTTGCTTCCTTACTTTTCAATATTTTGATTATTTTCACCGTCTGAGGATTGTAATCCTTATTGGCGGCCGAGAGTTCCCTAAGTCGTTTGTCGCTCTCAACTTCTCTGAAGTAGTATCCACAGAACAATCTTGTCATCTTTCGAGTCTCGCGGCCTGATTCCTCAAATTTTGGGCTTTTATTACAAGGTTCTCATAGCCCATTTCGACCCATAATCGTTTCATCGCTTCAATATACCCTCTCTTTCTACCAATCTCATTTCGTGGTGGGTTTTCTGATGATATCATTTCCATGGCCTGTCTCTTACAATCCAAAACATCACTGTTCATTTGCTCAGTCCATTTTAGCTTTTTAGCTGCTTTTCTAGACATCGATCCCTCCTCCGGGGTGTCCTCCTAAACTTCAAAAACACTGTCGAATTTCCACACTTTCGTCGAACAACTCGTCGAGTGGTAATAATAATAATAATAATAATAAATAATACAAATAATAATAATAATAATAAATAATACAAATAATAATAATAATAATAATAATAATAATAATAAGTAATGGTAATAGGACTGAGTGGAGTACAATTCAGGGAGTAATCGGGCGAGGAACTTCAAAATCGCCGAGCGCGGAGCACGAGGCAGATTTCTCCCTACAACTATTCAATTACAAACTGTCCGATTAATGCTGAAATCAGGGCTGCTGATAACCAATCAGATTCAAGAATTTTGTTATAGTTACGATTATAATAAAAATATTAGTGATAGCAATAATAGTAATGGTAATAGTAATAATAGAAAAAGAAAATGTAGATGATGATGGGATCCACCAGGAAAGGGGGGAATTGGGAGAATTGCTGAGCAGTTGAATAACATCGTGAATGGAGAAGTCAAGTTGCCAGAATGGATAACCCTTGGGAGAACGATCTTGTGTTTGAAGGACCCCAGCAGAGGAAATGCTCTTGAAAATTTTAGACCCATCACTTCCCCCCCCCTTATGTGGAAGCTCATGAGATTTAAAAGCAGAAGGGTGTAGGAGGAGAAGTGGGGGGACTAACGATCAATTGCTCATAGACAAGGCCATACTTAAAGTGCTACTATGAAGAAAAAAAAAAAAACAGTTCACGTTTTTCTTTACATTTCGAAAATACTTGTGTTGAATGCTCAGCACGTGAATTTTTTTTGCAGTAATTTCGACAGGAAGATTGTTTATTTTAAGTTTTTTTTTTAATTTATTGAACGGTCCGCCATTACTTGGTGCGTGTTCCGACCGATAAGCCCTCAGAAAGCTGGTTCCGATAAGCCCTCAGAGAGCTGGATCGAGGAGAAAGTGACGTCATTTTAATGGAGTGTGTGAATGCAGGAGTCTTTTGCTTTCAGATTGTCAAATCCGTGTTCTGCGTACAAATTAAGCCCCATTCACACACTCCATTTTTAAGCTAGTGAGTAAATGACGTCACCTCGATCCAGGTCTCTGAGGGCTTATCGTTTGGAACCGCACAAAGCAATAGCGGACCGTTCAACAACAAAATTCCTGTCATAAAATAAATAGTCTTCCTCTTGAAATAACTGCGTAAAAATCTCGCATGCCGAGTATTCGGCAGAAGCACTTTCGAAATGTGAAAAACGAAAAGAGATTTTTGACCGTAGTAGCACTTTAAACACTTCAAAAAGAGACACACGAACCTTGCCATGGCCTGGATTGATTACCTCAAGGCTTATGACATGGTGTCACATGGCTGGATAGTGGAGAATTCAAACAGGACAGACAGAATGCCACCTTGAGTAGACGGAAAGAGAAAAAAAATTGTATGGTCAATTCCTTCAAGAAATGCTGGAGACAGTTCACGAACATAAGACCTGGGAGTGGAAAAGGAAAGGTGACTTGAAAGTTAAAACTGAAGCACTTATTGTTGCAGCCCAAGAACAGGCACTGAGAACGAACTATATGAAGTTCAACATCGACAGGTCAGTGGATTCCTGCTTTGTAGGCTGTGACCAAAAGGGCGAAACAATAAATCACATTATTAGTGAGTGTAAGATGTTGGCACAGAAGGAGTACGAGAGAAGATACATGTCGGTTGGTCCACTGGAAGCTCAGTTGAGCAGAAGTGAGAAATGGTATGAACACCAACCGGAAGGCTAGTGGAAAACGAAAGATTTAAGATCTTGTGGGATATAACGACCCACTGTGACTATATTATTGAGGCCAGAAGGCCTGACATTGTTGTTGTTGAGAAGGAGAGTAACAAGGCAATAATTATGGATTTTCGTCACCATGGGATCACAGAGTGTAAGAAGAGCAAGGTGAAAAGAGTGAGAAATATCAGGATCTGAAGAGAGAACTTGAAAATTGGGGGTAATCTAATAACGCGATAAAATCGGCATTTTTAATGATAATGCTCCATGTTTGCGTTGCCTCTAAACTGCCCAAACTAAACTCAGTTCGATAAGCAATAGGAACTAAAATATTGGCAAATCTATACAGGAGAAACGACATTTCCGTACCGGCAATGTTCCGCCACGACATCCGTCTTATCTTCACTATAGCCAAAGATTTTATTGCTCCATTTTCTACCGTCACTTTTCTGAACAGAAATTTTGGCTAACCCTAACCCTAATTACTGAAACGAGGGCTTAGGCTTAATCAATAAATTATTGCCATATTGACTATGAGTCTCAATGGCTCATGACTCATGACTCATTGACTCATTTGACTCATAAAACATCCGTTCTCGGTGTGAACACCTGTGAACTTTGTCTTTGTTTCGTTGGCTCGTATTAGGGTTGGGTTATTGTTTCATTTTTTTTTTTTTTGCTCATTTGTTTTCTTTGGGACACATCATCTGTGAGTTTCACAGGGTTTTACACCGAGGATAAGCTTTCATTTTATGGGTTTGGGTAACTGCACTAACTCGTTGACTCATTGACTCAAATACTCAAGACTCGTTCACACTGAAGTAAACCCGAAATTCCTGAACTACAATAAAAGCACTTGATTACATACAACTACGATAATAAGCACTTAATGACTGGCCCCAAGGGAAACAGTGAGTTTTGTTTCTCCTCGACCCTCAATGTTCCCCGAGGAGAAACAAACTCACTGTTTCCCGAGGGGCCAGTCATTTTAATGACTTAAAAAGTGTTTTGTTATACCTCCCAACTCAAAATAGAACAATACACGGATGTCAGCTTACGTGCAAGCAAGGAGTTAAGTTCTCGGAAGCTTTCGTCCAAATTTTGCTCTTTGCAGAAGTCTTTCAACGTTTTCACTACATTATGGGTGGCCTTATTAGTAGATTTCGAGCTTTTGTCGCGTTTGAAACCGTTTAGCTGCCATGACTGCGTAAAAATTATTTGCTTGACGTCGGCTGGCACACAAATTTGCCGCCGTTTCAAAGGTGCACGAACTGATCACGTGCGAGTCGAAAGTTCAAGTCGTTGTTTCCCTAGGGAGTTAGTGAGTTTTGTTCCCCCTAGGGAGTTAGTGAGTTGACCCATGGCACGTGACACGTTCTCCTCCAATCAGAAAGCGCGTTTGAGTTGGGAGGTATAACAAAGTTTTACCCACTAAAACCTATATTAACTGAACTCACCGATAATTTCCCTGGAGTTGACGTTTGTGCGTGGGAAAAAAAAAACCCTAGTCTTCATAACTACTTTCGGCCATTTTCGTACCAAACGAGCGATAAGGAAATGACTTTGAATACACTACAGTGAGATTTGTCGGGAAATACGTTAATAGTAAAATAAATGTCATATTACTTGACAAACAAGCAGTTGTTTCATCTCTTCTGAGCGCATTTTTCACAACTACATGCCATATCACACTCATTAAAACAATAGCTTACGTAACTGTCAGCTGACACAACTGTGACTCTAAGCTTGTGTGTCAAGTATAATGGCTAATGTTTCATAAACGAGCACCGTGGCCTACCACTTTTTACACTGAACTTTCATTTGGCCTCATCATCTTCATGATATTTGGTCATATTTCATCCAAGGATTTTTGTTAAAACTGTATGAGAAAAACCAAGTTATCGTCACAAAAGCGAGCTTTTCTCTGGCTAATACAACAACTTAATTTGTATAGACAAACCTGAATCCATGAATTGACTGTTCCAGAGCATTGTACCGCTAAAACCGAAACTACATTTGAGAAAGTTGGTGTTTGGCCTAGGAACTACTGCCGGATTTCTTTCGTTCAGTGTACCATTGCTCATCATCTTGTCTCATCAAGTCGACCCACAGACTTTGTGCAGATTGCTCATTCAATATCTTACATAGGACAACACCTTTCAGCTTAGAACGCCTGGTATGGAGGTTTAGTTTAAGTGTATTAGCTCCTACTTTTACTATTACGATTAAGGTGGCTGGCACTAGTTTTTTGTGCGTGGGAGGGCTGGTCACTAGCATGGACGTCACGCTTTATATGCGCGAAAAGCAAAACAAATATGGTCATGCGCGGATTTTATCAAGAAAGTTTGTTTCTGTCCTGTGTTCAGAAAAAAAAATTGCATTTTCACAAGTATTTTCATATAGGGAGTGTTTACTCAGCTCAGAGGAAAAGTTCGTACCTGTCTTGCGATCGATCGTGTTCATGCAGGTGACTATAAGTTCAATGAATTTAGAAGGGCAAAGTACCCCATATTTTTTTCCTGGATGTTGTTTGCTTGATCGTTTGGCTCTGTAAACCACGACAAAGCTCAACGTCCCACCATAGGACACTATATCCATAAATGTTGAGAGTGCTACAAAAAATATCCACGTGTATACTCTAGGCAAAATTCACTCCTCTTATTTACACTTTCCCTTGCCTCCCTTTGGGCAAATGTATGGTCGAGGAATCTAAACAATGGATGTAAATCCTTAAAAGTGATCCCAAACGCTCCATGTGAATAAGGTTAATGCGATAACAATCCGTGAAATCCAGAGCTTCCATGGTTCGGAAAACAACAATGTTCAAGCCGTCGAATTCTTGACCGAACACGAACACGCAATGGTCAGCGGTAAAAACAAAACTGAGCATGAGTAAATGCCATTCTTTTAAAGTCTAGATTTTGGAAACTCGCAGCCACGCGTGGAATTGTTTACAACCACGAAGCTTTTTGGCAAAAAACGAGCTCGGTGACCCCACTTTTCATTTTTGCAATACTTTCCCCGCATTGAGAGGAAAAATAGGACAAATTTTAACAAAATTCTTGGGAGGGAATTTTGCACAACTCTTAGAATTATAAGAGCTTATAAGAAAGACCACCTCGACATCACAACATGACAAAAAACCATAAGGGCTGCGAAGGAGTGTGGCTAGGATAATTCAGTAACTATTTTAATATAAACTCTAGCACTTTGCTCTTAAAGATAGAAAAGCTTGACAAGTATGTAATAAACACAGGAAGACAATTCCAGATTTTTGGTCCCTGGTAAAGAATGAATTTCTTGATGTGAGTACGACAGGAATGCGCTCGATAATTACTGGCTGTTCTTGTGTCATATCTATGAATTTGACTTTGTCATAAACAAATTGAGAGAGAGGAGGCAGCAGATCATTGTGGAAGCGGAACATAAATTTAGCAACTTCAAGCATACTGACTTGAAAAATATCTAAAATTTCCAATTTAGAGAATAGGGGAGCCGTATGTGCTCGATAGCCTGAATTTGTGATAGCTCGCACAGCCCGCTTTTGTAGATGGTAAATTGTTTAAGTTAGATACGTAAGTAGACGACCACGTCTAATTTTAGTATAAAAGAGTCACCGTGTTTATTTGAATCAGTCCTTGAAAAAAAGTGTGCCGCACAGATCTTTTAAGTGTTGTATATTGACAATTTGTAGTTTTTCATTCCTTTTCATTTCGTAGCCCTTGCACTTTTCTTGCATTCTTACATATATCTATCTGTATTTTTGCTTTAGTGAATCGTTAAGTATCTTAAAGTATTTGTTTGGCGATATCAGAAAGTGCGAAGACTTGGGTTATTATTTGTATAAACATTGTTCGAAGCTCTGTCTTCGCTGCCTTATTTCTGCTCTCCTGAAAAATTGTAGGCAGGGATAACACAGACTTCAATTTGGAAGCTGGATTAGTGGCAATTACGGGCGAACTTGCGAGGACTGTCTCTCTTTCACAGGCACCATGCCCTTTCCTTTTCACTTGATATTTTGAATGCTTACATATGATGCCGGAACAGAGATGCCGAAACAATCGCTACAATCACTAAAGAATGTACAGGGCCCGAACTTAACTTTTGAACTAAAGAGTCAAATGGCTTGTACATAGTCAGGATTTACTAGCCATAAGTGTGTTTCTACTAGACACTTCTGTACAGCATAAAACAGACATTTTATTTTAAAAAGCACGAGGAAAAAAATGTAAAACTGCTGTTGTTATCAAACTGTAATAAAATATGCAGCATTACATAAGAAAATGCAACTTGTCTTGTGCTCATGTTCAAAACACAATTCCACTGAACTCTACAAAAAAAAAGAACTCAACAGTACTTGTGATTGTCTGCAATCTAAAGTCCAGCACCTGCTACATGCCAGGTAGTGGTGCTCAGCATAAAAAATCTGCCCTTAATTAGTGCTCTAATATCCATGACAATGGCCGTTTTCACACTAGAGACGGATAATCCGTCTTGATGTGAAAACGGGACGGTCTTCAATTTGGACGGATAATCCGTCTGATTTCATCCGTCTGATTATCCGTCTATTTAGACGGATTTTGAAGACGAATTATCCGTCCAAGATGGATAATTCGTCTTGAATTCACATCAGACGGATGAACTTGTCTCATTTTTGTACCGGAAAAGCCTGGAACTAGAAAGAACGCACTGTACTTTGGGAAATAAAACATGGCGCCCAAAGCTGTCCAAGCCAAACGCCAGAAGGAATCAAAAGATAAATCACGAAGCAAAGCGAAAAAGCTAAAGAAGAACACTTGGAACGAGGGCCTTGGTAAAATCCGTGACGGTCAACATCCGTGACGGTCAAAATGTGACAACCATCACGGAAGCGTCACGGATCTGTCACGTGGCCGTCACGGATTATCGGTAGGCCGTCACGGTTTTTAAAGCGAATGTGGCCTTCATCCGTCACGGATTATCTCTAGGCCGTCACGGATTTTCAATGAAAACTTAGGTTTTTAAAACGAATTTACTCGTCATCGGTAGGCCGTCAAGGGTTTTCAACGTAAACCTAGGTTTTTGAAGCAAATTTAGTCTCCATGCGTCACGGATTCTAGCTAGGCCGTCACGGATTTCAGCAAAAAAATTACGTCACGGATTATATCTGTCACGGATCCGTCACGTATATGTCACGGACTGTACCGTCACGGGTTTTACCCATTTTGACCGTCACGGGTGTTCAACCGTCACGGGTTTTACCAACCCCCTGGAACGAAGACCAAACGTTCACTTTTGCAACTGTGTTATCCTGTTTGGAAGGCAGAGGCAAGCCTTGGGCTCTTGTCTTAGAAACTCTTGCTTTGAAGAAGAGTGCCAACGAAAGTGTTTTTAGAAAGATACTAGAGGAGTTCGAAGATGCCTTAGAGAAAGAAGGTAAATATGTCGAGGATGAAAATTATTATTTGTAATGAATTGGTAACCGCGCCTTTGAGCTTCAAAGGCATGCTCTATCCTCCTGATGTGAATCAGTGACAAGGGAAATTTGAACTGTGTATCCGTCTTGAATTCACACCTAGACGGGAAATGTATCAGACAGATTATCCGTCTAGACGGATTATCCGTCTCTAGTGTGAAAACGGCAATTGAAGCGTGGTGATCGCAGATTTGCATTTCAAGATGGCGGACAATTGTGTTTTTGCTAACTTGGCATCATGGGTATACGACTTCGCCCCATGCTCCCCGCTCAAGCTGGTAGCGAGATGGTGGCGAATAAACGCGAAACTGTTTAACGAATTAAGAATTACTTTTCTTTCTTTTATTCATGCCAGTTGTTAATTTGGAAAAATGTTGAAAACATTTGAAGGCTTCTGTCATTTATAGAGGCAAAATAATAATAATATGATAATTTATTAATTTATATTGCGCTTTTTAACATACAATGATCAAAAGCGCATTACAATATCAAAATATACTAAATATATACTTAAAAAACTCATTAATAAATCATGAAGAAAATACAAAGAAAATTAATTTAAAAATAATAAACTCCAGCTTTACCTGGGAAAATAGTTAGAAAACCCAAGGATTATTAAAAAATGAATAGATCAACAGAAGTTTTTGAAGCTGTTCAAAAAACTCGCAGCAGTGTTTTATCGGGTCTAAAAACACTCGGCTACGCCTCGTGTTTTATACCCGATAAAACACTGCTGCTCGTTTTTTAAACATTACATAAAACTAAATTAAATAATAATAAAGTAATTAAGCGCTAACGGCTAAAAGCTAACTTAAAAAGATATGTTTTAAGACGAGATTTAAAAGTTAAAATAGAATCAATATTGCTAACAGGGAGCATGTTCCACAGTGTAGGCGCAGCTACACTAAAAGATCTGTCACCAAAAGGTCTTTTTTTTTCAAATGAAGTAGCCAAGATGGCAAGTAAATGAGCAAAATCCACTAGCCAAAATTCAAAATCTACTGGCATTTGGCCAGTAGACCACCGCCAAGTTCGAGCCCTTATATACGAAAACTAAAGTACTAGTCTGAACTCCTTCATGTTGCGGGGGAAGCTCATGACATCGATAGATAGTTGACTTTTCATTTAATTTGCCCAGTTACAGTGCTACATGTGGTTTCAAAGAAAATCAAACGTACCCAGTATTCAGTTGTAAAAACCAAAATTACCTTGTGTCCCCTTGCTTTAAGTTCTGGCAGCATTCCATCAAGAAGCAACATTTTACCACTACAAGTCACCAGCTGTTCATCAACCTTTCGTAGTAATGTGTCTTCCTCTAGAGGGCATTCCAACAAGTATGGATGGTTGCAACACTTCCTGAGCACCATCAACACATTTGTCATCCGGATATTCAAGGCTGAGCTTGGTGCACTTGGGCCGGGCATGTTCCTGTAAACAAAGAAAAGCAGTTGAAAAATAGCCTCATTTACACTTTATTACTCTTCAAATCATATGCCTGAGAGGGAAAAGTAAAATTATAATTTAAAAGTAAATAAACAAGTTAATTAACAAGGTACTGGTCGTGCTCAGAAAACTGAAGGGCTCCAGGCAAAAACAGAACTCTGAAGCTTCTGTGTATCCCCTTTGACCGAACATGTCGCAAATCATTGTCGAATCAAGGAAACTAACATGTACAACATGACAGCGGCGTCATTGAATTTTAGGGTAATGGAAGGTGATCATTCTGGAGATGTAAATGTAGATGAAGATGTAGGTTACAATGGACACTTGCAAAAGATCACTGTCTATACTTTCCTTAACAATTCAGTGTTCTTCTTAACTGTGTATTCCACCGATTTCCTTGTGTAAGGAAGCCCATCACAGTGTACGCTTCACCTTGGTTATTTTATAAAGCTAATTTGCAAATAAAATGATAAACCACTCCTATGAAATAAAAGAGAGGTTGTCGGCTTGAAAATAGCAGCAAGGAGCCCTTCATAGATTACAAGTGCATTTTCACCCCCTATAACAAGCTTCCTGCTTCCAACAAAATTTCAAACTTCTGAACAATCCTCGGCGTTACGTTGGCGGGACAACAAAATCAACTTAGTCCTACAGCGAGTAAAACTTCCAAGCATGACCACCATTCTTTGTAACGAGAGACTGAGAAGGCTGGAGAACATAAAGCGCATGAATGACCATCGTATCCCCAAGCAGCCATTGGGCCTTCAACTGGCCCAAGGAAACAGTGCACCACTGACTCCAAGACCTGAGAACTGAAAGCTGACAACAGAACAGCATGGAAATCAACCATAAACAATGGTCTGACACGTCATGAGGGAGGAGCCATCGCACTCATAATGCGTCCTTTCTGAAGTTGCTTTGTTGCTTTTCGTAGATGTATTTCCTATGTGAGCACTGTGATGAATAATTCATGATCAAGTGCATTGCAGGAGGCATTTCAGAGTTCACTTCAACCTCTTTTTCAAGGTCCATGTGAGTCCATGTGCGGCCTTTCTCGTGAAAATAGGTTTTTATCCATAAGCGAAGTAAAACTCATTACCATCACAAAACTTGCTTTGCAAGAGAGGCTGACCTGAACTCGGAAATGGCCTGTTAATCATGTTCAAAGATTATGATCCAGTAATGGTGGGAAAAGTCACTTATTGTGCTTCACTGCGCCTTGTGTATTCAGAAAATAAAAAAAATGGGGGGAGATAAAAAGAGAAAAAAAAACTGTCTTCCTCCTGTGTTTTAATCCTAATGGCCTCATTTGTCAACCCTGTTGAAGTTCTGCGGAAGAAACTATCAAT
>BLFK01000118.1:650851-658351 GCA_014634185.1 Astreopora myriophthalma | reverse complement strand
TGGAGCTGCTGGCATCCCTGACTGGCCCATTAAGGGTTTGGATTGGTGGAAATCCAACGCTTATCAATCTTACATCAGGACCCCCCAAAGATACAATGTGTCAAGTCCCCCAGACAATAGCTTCTTGTTATTGTTGATGTTCCCATGGAGTCCTTGAGAACACTAAGATGTCTCATTGAACTCGGACAGTTACAGGAAGCACTAACTCTTTGTGACAGTTAAGCTGTGTCAAGCTTTATTCATATTTTGTTTATGTGTCATCTACGCATGTACATGTAACAATCGAGTGTTTCCACCCAATCCCACTGCAATTCTGTCAGCCGATTACCAAAATAAATAAATTGATTAAAAATAGCATTCCCATTCTGTACGTCAAGCCACTCAATTCATTGAACAGCCTTACGCCTCTTCTTCCTTTGTTTTTCTGAACTGTTATGCTTTTCTCCGCACGTGTGCGAACAATCTATCATTATGTTTACATAGTATTAGGTAGCATTACCATATGTGCGTTCATGTGCCACCTGAGCGGTTTAAATTATTTCTGTACCCCCCTTCGCCCATGGGACTCTTCATTCGAGGCTTGTTGCCATTCAATTGCTGACATGTGAGGGCCTAGGCCCACTCCTTGTGTTTTTTCGATGATTGTAAAAATAATTATCATAACCAATATCGTCAGCCCTATTTCACTGTACCTTTTTCATTTTGTAACCCCCTATCTTCACCGTCGGTGCTTTCTTCCTTTATATTTTGGGTTTACAAGCCCTTCAACAGCCTTCGCACAGGGTACTCTTCGTTTTTTCTTGTCGTTTTGGGCAGGGAATTGGCTGCCTGTGGCACCCCTTCAGCCCTGTGCCGAAGCCCCGTCAGGGAGGGGGCATATCGTTCTCCGCTGGACTGGGTTAACTCGCCCCCAGGACATTATGCCAGCAACTTTGCCCGCCTTGCAGTACAGGCATGAGGCACCCCTCGGCATCACACCAGGTACCGAGGCCCCTCATCCGGTGGTTTAGACGGTCGGTGACTGTATCTGAGCCTTGCCAGTTCATTCCCTGCCCCCTCTATCCATGCCAACTTTTGTTTGTCATTTACTCACACATGTGGAGACAGGGCTTTTCCTCCTACAATTTTGGGTTAAACGGTCTTAGCACTGGGTTTCTCGGCGTTTTGGGCGGGGAATGGCTGCCTGCGGCACCCCTCCAGCCCTGTGCTGAAGCCCCGTCAGGGAGGGGGCATATTGTTCTCCGCTGGACTGGGTTAACTCGCCCCCAGGACATTATGCCAGCAACTATGCCCGCCTTGCAGTACAGGCATGAGGCACCCCCTCGGCATCGCACCAGGTGCCAAGGCCCCTCATCTGGTGGTTTAGACGGTCAGCCTTGCCAGTTCATTCCCTGCTCCAAATTATTACGCCCAACTTGTGTTTGTTGTCATTTATTGCACATCCAGTCATTAATTGATGATAGACCCACAAACATGACATATCAAAATGTACCAATCACTGTTGACTGCCTTCACAGGCAATAACTCCAATATCATCTCGACAAATGACCAATAACATCACGTTTATAATGCTGAATCGGGTCAATGACTACTTAGATGATCTAGAGACACTGATCACTTGACTCAGAAGAAGACTTCCGGTCAGGCTGTCGAAACATCAGTCGATGTCACTGGCAACAGCCCTTCTCAAGACTACATTCACCTGCACGATCTCACTACGTTAAGTTACTTGATACTACGTAGTGCAAATGAGAAGATGCAAAAAAATCTACTTTTTAAGTGCTGATTTATACGAAGGCCAATAATTGTTAGTTTGTCAGGGCTCAAAATTGAAAAAAAAAAAATTGCTGAGTCGCCTTTAGGCACCTAAGTTGCAAAAAATAATCGCAGTAAATCTTTAGTCGCCAGTTTAAATTGGATTTACTATAACGTGTGATGTATGAAGTAACTACTTAGGGTTCTGCGGCCGTGGTAAAAAGGAGAAAGGGTAACGTCAAAAAACAAAAGAGACAGACTTTATTGAAATAAGTTTGCTCTTTTTTTCTCAAGATGAAAGTTAAACTAGACAAGGTAAAATACTTTTGGACTTGACCTGTTTAACTTTTAATCTAAATAGTACAAAAATCTAGTCACTAAGGTGGCCACTGGACCACAATTTGTAGTCGCCAACGAGGAAATGTTAGGTGCATTGGCACCTGTATCGGTTGCAATTTCGAGCCCTGTTTGCTTGTTGTTGTTTTCCGTATTCTTATTTGTGTCAGGTCCATTTTATTAGCAATAGTGCACAACCAACAAAAAGCAGCAATCTCAGTTTCTGACAAAGGAGGTTGCCAACAGAGGCAGTCAAGGAGGGCTTCAAGGGACAGATGTTACGGCCAAAGTAACTTTCAAAATCCATGATCTTGGCATTTCTTCTGGCCTCAGCCATATGAAACTCACAGACCAATCAAAACACTGTTAGATGCACACACCTTCTTATCACCAACAATCTTAAGAATTGTTCCATCCAGCGCAGCCCTGTAGAAGGTCTCCTGTTTTTGTGTCAGAGGTGCATACACCAACACTTCCTTCTTTGGAGGAAGACACAACTCAACATCAGCTTTGAGACGTCTCAATAGGAATGGTGTAAGGATCTAATGATTGACAAACATACATGAATCACTTATTAAAAATCCCAACTGCAAAATGTGCCATAACAACAACTATAAATATAAAGTACAGATGACAAGAAAAAGCAATGATAATATACTCTGATATTGAATACAACAACTTACAACACTGCATATTGAATACTACAATTTATGATACTATAAGTATATCATAAGAACAATTCACAAGCTACTGTTAATGAAAAAGAATATTGTCCTACAGACAGGAATATAAAGAGTCTCTTACTTCTTAGCTGGCTGTGATTTCTTTGCCTTAACAGCAATAACCCTTTAACTCTCAATAGTGACTTTTATAGATTTTACTGTGGCTAATGCCAGACGATTTTATTCATCACTGGGGGTGTCCTCTCAGGGAATAAAGGGATAACCCAACAATAGCTTGAGGACTTTATCTGTAAAATCAGATAGCAAATTGCACCAACTGAAAGGGTAGTGCCTGCTTTTTTCCAACAAAAGGCAGCATGCAATAAAAGGATACTTCTACCATAATTATTAAGCACCATTAATTTTGTTTTAATATGCAATACTATTACTACTCTTGATTGACCTATGATGCAGAATGATGGCTGCAGGTGAACATTTTTTAATGGATGACTTACAGCATGAAGCCTCTCCAGTACTTGATGCTCTTTCTCTTGTTCAATAATCCTCTCGCTCCCACCATCTTCATTGATAGCACTAAAATCAAACCACTTCTGGAAACTGAAAGTTGATAATATTTTGTTTACTGATGATATTCTGTATGCCACTGGTTTGGTGATGTTAATGTAAGTCCCCTAAAATCATTAATCCTTCTGTAAGTTTTTTTCTTTTCAAACTTGCAAATGAGAGCAAAGTCAAATGAAAACAGAAATATATTTGGATAAATAAGCACGATTGTTTTTCCAACCAACATAAAAAACACTGTCAGTGCGTCAACAGCTTTTACGGCAGTAACCATTTGAAGGGTAAAATATTTTGGCTTTGAGAAAAAACACAAAGAGTGTTGTTATCTGCAAGTCAAATCATGTTTATACCCATACATGATTAATAATCTAGAACAAACTGTCAGCCACACCATGTGATCGTTCTCGCTATTTGGGGATACTGTCGAATTTTTTGAAATCACACTTCACTAAAACAATGAACCAACACCATTTTGTTAAAATTAAGTTTTTCCTTTCTGTTTTCAATGTGAACATGCTTGTGTGGCTTGGCATTAGATAACAATAGGTGAGGCCAGATTTTTGTGCTCATGACAAGGAGAATCCCCTACTAAACCAATTGTTTCCCCTTTAACCACTGGTCACTGATATGGCTTGACGCAATGTTATCTAATGCTAACCACTTGTACGGTGATAAAAATGCCAGTAAATTATTATTCACAGTAAATCCAAAGGGATTTTTAAGAATATTATGACATTTTTTAAACTAAAATATGTAATCAATTTTTGTCACTTATCATAATTAATTATGCATGTCTCACTTAGTTGTTATATAGTCCTAACGGTTTTTTTCCCAGATATTCTGTAACTGACAATGATGCCCATAACATTGTAACATGTCTTTTAGTATAAAAAAAGTCGTAATCTTCTCAAAAATCACGATTTGTTTTCTGCTTTCCTGACCTTTTAAATCCAAAGGGGAGGATGAATCGATAATTAAATTAATTATAATGGAATTAAGAGTGGATGTCCACAAAAATCGAACAAGAGTTAGCCACAGCTCAAAACTCTATTTCGCTCAATTTTTGCCCAGTATGTAGTCCATGTAGTCAGGTAGCGCTATCCTGAGAATCGAAACAGATATACTCTTACAGTACTATTGGTCTGCTGTTATATCCCCCAAGACTAAAACCAATCCTAGGATTTACTGAAAAATCACCAGCCCATGTATTTATCTGTTGATCGTGTCAGACCAGTGCTGAATTTAATGACAAGAGACCTCTCGAACCTGGTGGCTGTTTGTTTACATTTCAGTCATCACGATGAAAGCGATATGGTTCTCAGCTGCATGC
Source organism: Astreopora myriophthalma (assembly GCA_014634185.1). Taxonomy (NCBI): domain Eukaryota; kingdom Metazoa; phylum Cnidaria; class Anthozoa; order Scleractinia; family Acroporidae; genus Astreopora; species Astreopora myriophthalma. The sequence goes on along the minus strand of BLFK01000118.1, from coordinate 653,686 downwards.
ATTTGCAAAAGTTTTCAGTTTCTAATATCATGTGGATAACAGAAAATGAGTAGAACCTATTTTGGCCATTAAAAGAGGACATCAACATTGCTGAGTGAACGCTGCATGTGGGACATTGACATACTGAATTAGTAATTTTTCGGGAGTACACCAACTGCTCACGCTTGGCCAACAATTGATGCAATTTATTGTAAAATTGGAGGTTCTAAACCACAGCTAAGTCATGAACAGGTGGACGTATTGTTGCAACTGTGATCCTTGTCGTAAAAAGGTTGAAACAAGAGAGTTAACTGATTTGTAATTCAAACTTAATGATTATGCAAATTAGGACGCACGATGTCGAAAGGTCAAAAACACATGACTTTGATGAGCTGTCACATAACGCGTATGTATTTGCCCAAAGAAATTTTTATGCCATTTGAAAGCCTAGTACTTAGAGAGTTAACTGTGCAAATACTGTTAGATTTGGAGCTTTATCGCATGTTGAAAAGCGATGCGTTTTCAGCGGTCCCTTCAGTGATGTAAAAACATGCACCCCAGAGTTCAAATTATTTTTGGTGCAAAACATGGTTCAAATCACACAACGGGATGCCTAGATAACATAGAACACCTTTTAGGATGTTTTGAGCCGATACGAATCGGTTTCCTTAGCGAAATTTGTCGGCAAAGTAAATGCTAATTTCTGCGGAAAAAATGGTTATTACGGGGAGAATTCTTAAATTGGCATTTTCTCAAAAATAAAAATGCACATTACTTAAAAAACTATACAGTGGATTTAGAGACATAATGGACTACATCTGGGCAAAAATTGAGCGAAATCGATTTTTGGGCTGTGGCCGCGAAAGTTTGAAAATGTTTGATTTTTACTGACATGCACTCTTACATCTCGTAATATACTAAAATAGGCTTAACCAACCTTTCCAAGTCATCAAAAATGTCTGGCAGCAGAAAGTTCAACAGTGACCACAGCTCCGACAGGTTATTTTGTAATGGAGTGCCTGTCAGCAGTAACCGGTTTGCTGCCTTGTATGTCTTTAGTTCCCTGGTGACAAAAGATCAACCAGAAAATAATAATTCCTATCTTCTTGTAACTATGTGTAATTTATCCTCTATAAATCTTACCTAATGAGCTTGCAGTTCAGGTTCTTAATCCGGTGGCCTTCATCAACAATAATGTACTTCCAATCCAAAGAATACAAACTTTTCTGATCTCTCATGCATATCTCGTAGGATGTGACCACAACAGGGTAAGCTGCAATATTGCCTTCCACAGTCTTGACAGTATCAAGCTGAGAACGCAAGCGAAGACGCTCCTCTTGTGAACCATGATACAGTATCACTGGGATCTGATTTATCAAAAAGGTGAGACAAAATTGATTAACGCAACCAACAATCACCATCACATTAATAATGACCACCGTAAACACCGGCATACGAGCTGCCCTTTTTTGCACTTTTTTCCCCCCAAAAATAATGGCTCTAAATCGGGGGTGCCACTTATCCAGGAGAACATCTGATAAACATATCTCAGCTCCAGCTTTCTATCTTCCAACTACTTGCCTAGCCACAAAGCTACACTCATAAACATATTAGCCCAGAAACCATCAAGAAATGCGAGAATTCTTACTGTGCTTAACCTTAAATTGACTTGTATGAGTTGGTAATGAACGTTCCCATAAAAGTAGATAAGGTAGTGAGGCAGTTTCAAACATTTTTCATGTGTAGGATTTGACTTTATTTAGTGCATTATTTTACCGGCGATAAAAATGACAACCTGTTCGACTGTCTGTTCTAGTTGAATCAGAGAACACTCAAACTTTTATGTCGCGAAGTACGAACATAATATTTCAATTGAAGAAACTTTTTACGCTGCTCTCAAACTCAGGGCATGGCTTACCTGCAAGTGTGGCCCATATGCCGGTGTTTATGGTACTTTTTTACTATTTACATTTTATGTTAGGGCTAGGGTTAAGTTGTGAACAGTTTTCATCCACACCCAATTTTGCAGACTGGAAAGGTCACATGATCAATGAAAAAGACTGGATTAGAAAAAAAATTAACGAAACCTTGCCAAAAGGTACAAATTGTGAATAACAAGGAGATCCCCCTTAACCCTTTCACTCCCAGTAGTGCCACTTACAGATTTTACTCTGTCTAACGCCAGACGATTTCACTCGTCACTGGGGCACCCCTTGGGGCTGAAAGGGTTAAGCTGCAAGGAAACCCTTATACTCACTAACACAAAGATTTCCCACAGACAACGTGCTGGGGTTCACAACCAAAACTACATCCTGGAAACATAACCTGACAGAGGGAGATGAACAGGAGTATGGTAATCAAATCTGCCCATCCATGCTATTTTCTGGCCCAATCTGTCCTTTCAACCCAGGATCTGTTCTACTTTAAAATTAGTCCAATGCTGAACAAAAATTAACAATTAAATCCACAGTCTGAACTTGTAGATAGACAGTCCTGAATCCAGGCTCAAATTTTCAGTTGATCCACAATTCATAATAATAATAATAATAATATAATAATAATAATAATATTATTATTATTATTATAATAATATCATAATAATAATAATAATAACAATAACAATAACAATAACAATAACAATAACAATAACAATAACAATAATAATAATAATCACGGAAATTTTTCAACTGAAATTTTTCAAATTTGGGGAGCAGGGTTGGCGCAGTGGTGAGAGCACTCGCCTTCCACCAATGTAGCCTGGGTTAAATTCCTGGTCTTGGCGTCATATGTGGGCTGAGTTTGTTGGTTTCTCTACCCTGCTTCGAGAGGTTTTTCTCCGGTTTTCCCCTCTCCACA
>BLFK01000118.1:603193-647215 GCA_014634185.1 Astreopora myriophthalma | reverse complement strand
AAGTATTTTTTTGGGTAGCTTGATTTGAGTAGGGATTTTTTAGGGGTATTAAAAAGAATCGGTAGTGCCCTGGCTGCATAGTTCTGTGAATAAAGTACAAACAAACATGTTTTGCTGTTGTTTAATAGTTAACTATGGTGTTGCTTTACATTGCACATGTTATACAATAGTCTGCATTGTCCCGTGGTGCCCGGCCATGCACATGACTTCAACCGCTTCAATTCAGTCAATTGGCTTTACCATCACTGGAATTCCCTTTTGCTTTAGTGAACTTTTGATTTCTTTCGCTTGTGACTTGTGGGTTTGAAATGTGAGGTTCACTGGAACATTTTTGGTCCAGGGTTTTTTTTTGCGTTTTGGTGGAAACCCTAGGGATTTTTTTGGGTCTTGACCTTTGGCTCCATTCGATTGTCCCCGTCACTTGAAATCCCAAGTACCCCCCCCCCCCTGGGGATAAGCCACACCCTCAATTTTTCATTTGAATTTTTAGAAAAAGGTGTGGCTTATACATGGACTTTCATGGTACTAGGATTTCCCATCTGGCTGATCGCAACCTCTAGATTTGAGTGCAAGTACAACTGCAAGTACAAGTTTTCTTTTTTGGGCAAACACACTTAGAAAAAAGTCTACCCCAAGCTAATGCACATGCTCAGTACAGAAAACGCATACTCTTAGGCATACTTGTACTCTAATCCAAAGATCACCATTATCTGCTGCAAGGAGCAAAGCATTCAGAACAGAATGTTTTAGAATGTGTTCTTGTTCCCTGGATACACACCTATTGTAGCAACTAACTCCAGCTCACAGGGGTACAGCGATCCAAAGTGCAGTTACTATCCCACACCAGACAGCACAAGTTTCTCTAAAAACCATTTTGAGCCACCTTACGGTATAGATTATTAATAGTGCCATTTCCTCAGTTAGAATCTGTTTGATAATCATAGTTTCAAAATTAACTTTCTAATAAATACTCACATTTTCATCCTGATGTTGTTCACTCATTTCTTCTTCCTCGCTTTGCTGACTGGTACATCCCCATACAAGATTTTCCTTTTCCCTCTGCTCTTCTTCCTCCATTAACTTTTGTCTTTTTGCAAGAGACTGCAAACAAAATAATGTCTGTGAGAAATAATTAAACTCAGATATCTTGATTTACCTGATGCATGTACAATGTCCCCAAAGGATGTTTAGAAGTACTTCTTAAAGTGCCTATGAAGTAAAAAATTTTGTTTGCTTATTTGAAAGGCCTTTACAAGTAAGTAAGAATGACATTCTTTTTTGAAAGGTCTTCTTTCATTCCCAAGATATTCAAGTTTTTCCTTAAAAATTGATGACGTCATAAAATGGTTTAAGTAAGAATATAAATCACAAAATCAAGAATATCTCTGGAAATATTTCACTGATGTCATTCAAACTTGGCACCAGTAATGTACGTCAGGTGACATACAGAATGACACCCACTGTGCTGTTACCATGGCAACAGTTCCATTTCCCATTCCATTTCATACGAGAGTCACTTTCCCAGTTTTTGTGTTAATCAAGCATTGTTTACTTACAATGAGGTAGTGAGTAGACGTAAGGTAATGTGGGCATCACATGTGTTTAGAGTATGACCATTTGTCACTCCTTATCTGGTCAAAAATGGAGATATTTGGTTCTTTGCAAACAAGGCCTGGAGCCTAGACTGTTGCCATGGTAACAGCACAGGGGGCGTCATTCTGTATGTCACCTGACGTACATTGCTGGTGCCAAGTTTGAATGACATCAGTGAAATGTTTCCAGAGATATTCTTGATTTTGTGATTTGTATTCTTACTTAAACCATTTTATGACGTCATCAATTTTTAAGGAAAAACTTGAATATCTCGGGAATAAAAGAAGACCTTTCAAAAAAGAATGTGTCATTCTTACTTACTTGTAAAGGCCTTTCAAATAAGCAAACAAAATTTTTAACTTCATAGGCACTTTAAGTATCTTTTATTCAAAGCTGTCATTACCTCATTATCAAGATATTTGTTTATCATGTAGGATGAAGAATCTTGTGCTTTTCTCCGTACACCTTGTTTCTTTTTTGTGGGCACCATTTGATCAGTCTGAGGCTGTTTGGATGTTACTTTTAATTTCCTCTTGGCACTTCTTGTTACTCTGTGCTCCAACTGTGGCACCTGGAAATTTTAAAACATTTGAACAGGGTTCTCAAAAAATTTCATAAAAGAAGGAGAAAAGATTGAAGTAGGCAGCAAGTTCCCCTATATTGTATCAAGGTGCAGCGCACCCTATGTGCGGCGATGAGAACACTGTTTGAAGCTGATAAATGGCTTACTATCTTAAGGTGGCTCAAACCAGCTACAACACTTTTGGGAAACTTTCTTATCAGAAGGATTGACACATCACTGTATCACGTAACAGCAATATTCTTGTACCATATGAAACATTAATTATTGCTAAAGAAGCTGAGTTTCCAACTGGCATCAAGAAAGCCCTGCAAAAACATGCCATATTTTGGCTTTAGTTCCCACTAAAATTATATAAAAGCAAACTCAGCTCCGACACAAGCTCGAAAGAACGCTTTTATTACCAGTACAAAACCATACCGTACCGGCTGTTCTCAACACAACACTTTGCACGCTTTTTCCTGCATGCATTGCGGTACCTGTCACACGTCACACACTCAACATTTGCACGCTTTTTAGGTCATTTTGCAAAGCCATGGCCAATTTCCACTAAAGCTAAAAACTAAAATTACAGGGTGAATTTCTCCATGCTATGCTAAAAATTAGGGCAATGGGATGAAAAGAAGCCCCCCCAATTTTTCCCCTGTATTTTCATGTTTTCTTTCTCCTGTGCCCCCCCCCCCCAAGTTCTAAGGAATTCTTCTTTTTCTGTTATTTTCTTCACATCCCTTAGAATAAGTAATTCCATAACTTATTTGCCGTGTACTGCAAGAAGTTTGGCCGCAATTTCTCAAAATGACCCAATGCACTGAGTCCTTTAATTGGTAACATCCCAAAATGGTTTTTCATGCCTATAAACCGTAGAAACATACAGTCCATTGCTTTTATATAATAAGAATTCAGAAGAAGCAAGAAATTCCTTGAAAGGAAGGCTTCACACCTAGTCTCGCTTTGAAAAAGAGGCTGAAGAGAACTTGGGAACACCCTATTGATATTGCAAACCTGCTGCATGATGTTACTTCTTTCCTTCCTTCTCTTTTCTAGTTTCTTTGCGATCCTTTCCTGTTGCTTTTGTGCTTCCATTTTCTGTTTTTCCATTCTTTCTTGAAGAAACTTGCAGTAGATCTGTGATTTATCTAATAAAAGCTGAAGTCTAAGGTATCTTTGCTTGTCTTCAATACTGTTCCACTCCTCCTGAGCCTGTATTGAATTGTACTAGGTATTAACATGAATGATCATAGTACATGTATACAATCTTAATTGTACACTTAAAAAACTTAGCATGGCTGAACACAGTTTTTTCGCGGGCAGCCCTTTTTAACAATTATTCCATGAGCACGCGTTGGATATGATTTGGCTATAACTAGTCTCATATCCAACAAGCGCGAATGGAATAATTGTTTTATTAAATTCTCAACCTTCGGACCGGAAGGAACCTGCTTTTTTCATCCATTTTTTTTTGTCGACGAAACTTGGCTTCCTGCGAACAATTTTATGCTGAGCAACATTTGCTGCATTCATTTCCATATAAGGTCAAACGCAGGTATAATCGCTGATAACCGAGATACAGTGAACCAATGAGAAAGCTAGAATTGCATTATCCGAGGTTGAGACTTTAATAATCTTTAATATTCCTTTATAGCAGCGATGGCAGAAAAACTCTCTTTGCTCATGATGGTTTGGCAAATGTGACGTAAATTCTCTTCCATTACATAAATAAAAGGACAAAAAAATCATCCGTGGGCAAGGAACGCAAAGGAATCCAGCGAAATCTGCACACTGCTTCAAACAATCGAGGCTGATGGCTATTGTCTGTTTTTTTTTTCACAATTTCTCAAAAACCACACTTTATATTTTTGAGAAATGTGGAATAAGAATACTTCAGATGTCAAATGAATGGTCTATTTAAAAAAAATCTTAAATGCAACAGAAAAAAATTTTGAAAAAAAACACAAAACGCCAGTCAGCAAATTATGAAGTTTGTTAAAATTCAGTCATAAGAGTTTTACATGTACTATATTTTGATCTTTAGTACACAAATGCTGCAAAACAAAACTAACAGTTTTTAGTGTGACTTACTAAAATTACACTATTAATTACAATATAAAAACAAAATAAACTACTAATTACAACTCAGTAAATAACAACTACAAGATAACACTACTACATTAACACTCTACAATAAACTGAACAACAACAATAATAAGAATAATAATCATTATCATCATCATCATCAGAAGCATTATTATCAAAGAATAATAATAAAAGTCATAAGAGGGACACATGGAGAACACCCACACTACAAACCTATATATGCCAAAAGCTTTCCCCATTTCTTGGTATTTCTTGGGCAGGAGATGTTGTGCACTTTGTCTGATAATCTGCCTCCAGTCACGACAGATTGTAATGACAATACCCATTAATTTCAAACGCGCTAATGGAGCTCAAAGGTAAGTTGTTAGTCTCAACTTGATTCTTGAAAACTCAATTCTTGCGTCTCAAAGATGAGACATTTGAATTTCGAGATGCAAGAATGGAGGATCAAGAATCCAGAATCTAGAAACAGGGAGCTCTGGAATATTAAAAAACTGGAATAACAACAAGAAAGCTATTTCCTGAAGAAAAAACAATGACCATTCGCACCTAATATCCAGTTGTTGGTACACACACTTGTTGATTTCTAGCACTCTCAAGGTCCTTGGCTTGTGTGAAAAAAAGAATCTTAAATGCCTTTCCTTGACAAAACGTCATGAGCTCATTAATAAATCGGTTATGCAAAGACATGAGTTCCCATTGTGTTCTATCTGTGCACAAACTAGTTTCATGACCATTTTACAGAGCCGTGAAAGTCATCATTTCAGGAAAGACGGCATGAAAGCTAAAACTTTGTCATATGAAACAACACAAATCCATTTATTCATCAACACAGCTTAAACAAGTCAAAGTGAAGAGACAAAGATCGAACAGAACCAACAAAGAGACCACCAAACAGGTGCATTTTTGCAGTTTACTTTTGCTCATCAAACAATGATCACTTGTAAATATGCCTTACAGGTTTGATTCTTTCATCTATACAAATGGGAAACTATCTTTTTACCATAAAATGGTGATCTTTTGTTACATTTTCATGATTTTGTAGCCAAAATAATTGCAGAAATTTGCATAGGAAATAAATTTACAAGGAAGTTGAAACATTGAATAATTGCATAACACAAATATGGCATATTCTCCACTCATCTCATTGACTGCTTGAGGAGAATGCTCCCACAGAAAAATTTACACCAATTCAGAAATTTAAGATCGCTTGCTCGAGGCATTCCCTTCTCCAGAAGACTTCCTATAGTGGTACCAATGATCAATACCACTGATCAACAGTGGAAATAAGGGTTCAGGATTTGTTATTATTGTTAGGCCAGTGGAAGTTCCAGTTCCTTTCTGGAAAGGAACAGCAGATACTTCATCAAACAGAGTGGCAGTGCATAATGAACTTGCACTCAATATTCAACTTGTTTTATTCATACAACACGTATCAACATGGTTTGTTTGCCAAATTAAGTTCTCAAGAGATCAGTCAAGCAGCAAGCTCATTATTTTTGTCACTTGAAACTCACCTTAAGACTCAATACCCTAAGTTTTTAAGGATCAAGAGTCAAGTCTTGAGTCTAGTTTCGAGACTGACATATAAAACTTCAAATCTGGGGAAGGTGTAACAGTGGTGTCTAGCAAGAAAGAGCACCCATTCCACCCTGCGAAGAAAGCTTTCCACATGGTAAGATCCCTGAAAAATTCCTTGTTCAACAGGACGTGGTGAAAATGGCTGGGTACGCCCCTGGCCAGGTTTATCATGTGCTGCAGGAAGGTTCTCCCAGGTACAACTGCCTTGCATGCGAATTGCAAAGTACCAATGAGGGACAGAAGCTTGACCAGGCTGTGTCGCTGAACACTCAGCTTTGTTTTAATGAGTTAAGGTTAAACGCGCGCACTGTTTACATTTAATGTTGCGTGCGCGCTCCACTTGAATTTATATGTCGTAAGGCTAATCGCGTACAGCGTTTGATTTAAGGTCGCGCAATCTAAGATTTTAAGTTGTGCAGAAACAACCAAGCTAACCAGTTCTTCATCATGTTTGCTAACCAGTTATTGTAATTGCTAACCAGTGATTCGCTAAAGTTCTACCGGACCGTTTGCTACAGTGTACGTCACTTACAGAGACAGTCAAGAAGTTTTCAGTTAGTTTCTAAGTTAATTTGTGTTAATTTTCTGTTTCTTTGAACATTTGTAAGGCCGAATGCCAATGCAATTTCTTTGTATTTTAGATCGAATTGTCTTGTTAAATTAAATACGTTTCTTTCTCCGCATTTGGCGTGTTTGGTCTCTTGTTCAACGGAACACAGGCCGCATGGAACAGTGTGTGGTAAACAATTGGAGTTAAGTCCCTTTTATGATGAAGTTTGTCCTCTGGGAGCCTAGCCTCCATGAGAATGGTATCAAGCTGAATACCCATAAACTCAATGACTTCAGAGGGACCAGGGGTTTAGATGCCACAACCAGGGCATGAACAGACACACAAACATGGAGTAATGTGCTAAAACTAGACAAGCATTGCAAGCGGGACAGGATGTGAAGGACTTACTGTAACCCGTAATTATTCGTGAGGACCCATTCCGAGGCATCAGATAGTTGGTTAAGGACCTCTATTATTTACATCAAAGAATTTACCCATGAAAAAAATAATAATTTAATAATAATTAATAATAATAATAATAATAATAATAATAATAATAATAATAATAATAATAATAATAATAACAACAACAACAATAACAACTAAATATTCTTTTTCAGGGGCGATCTTTGGTAAGAACCTATACGTAATTTATTAGAAATATATTTTGTGATAAAAACTAACAATAAAAAGTTACGACATTTCGACCTTCTGGAGGTTGTTTTCAAGTGCAAGTTAAAATGTACAAGAAATTAGCATACTACTTGGTGACCTCAGTCGAAAGGTCAATGTAGATATTTGCCTGGTGTACACAAGTCGAAAGATCAAGGATGAAATCAAAATAAGGGAAGACAAGCCACCCTGGTGAATCAGCAATGTGTGGTGTATTATTTTAAGTGTGACCTGTCTGATGCAGGTTATGTTGGTTATACGTACCAACACCTACACCAACGAATTGAGGAACACAAAGGATCGGCAGTCGGAAACCATCTCAGAGAGCAACACGATTTGGAACCGGACGACACCATGCAAATTTTTAGAATTTTAAGGCAATGTCAATACAAATTTTTGATTGTCTTATTTTCAAAGTGTTTTTTATCAAAGACCTAAAACCAACGCTAAACAAACAGTGTGATTCCATCCATGCAAAATTATTTGTTTAGATCAGTTTACAAAAGCTTTATGTCCCCCCTTTGTTAATTTTTACAAATATGTTATCACTTAGGTTACATATTTTACTGTTTTAGTGATCATGGTATCTTTAAACTATTTCTCAACCGTGACAAACATATTTATGCTAATTTATTGTACATTTTAACCCGCACTTGAAAATGACCTCAGGAAGGTCGAAATGTCATAACTTTTTATCGTTAGTTTTTGTCACAAGAACCTATACATGTACGTGAGCAGTTACCAAAATATTAATAACATTCCACTGTATTACAGTACCACCTGAAAGTATTGACCCCTTTACCGCGTCATTGCCGCATCACCCTGTCGCGACTTTCCCTTGGTACATGTATTCCCGCGGTAGGCCGATTTTCTGCCGAGGGAAATTTACGGCTAGGCTCCAAAGTTGCCGCGGGAAAGTCAACTGAGGTAAACCCTCGGTAAATAAAATTTTGCGGTGGAGTTGGACAGGGTTTCCATTGACTTCGTGTTTCGATAAGCCAGATTATAATGTTGAAATCCCACCGAAGAACAGAAACTGAACAAGTTTTGGCTGAAAATTGTGAACAGCAAAGAGGTTTATAGCCACTAATCATTGACCTTGGTTGCCTTTCCCTTTAACATGGGAAGAGAATATCCGTAGCCAGATTCCGACCACATTTGAAACCTTCTTCGCGACATACATTTGTATTTTGATTGCATGATTATTTTGAAGACTTCTTGCGGACTGTTCATTCGAAGGTTCGACGAGTCGATTTTGTCGACGCCTGTCCTGCTTGCGTGGACTTCGCCGTCATCACATTTTTTAGTTTTATACATTTATGTTTATGGGAGAATATGTCTGCTTGTTTTTTGCAGCTCAGCGCACGGAACATACAGTACATTTATTATCTCGATATCCTGCAAACACGAGAGGGTTTTGACAATATATACAAAACTGAAAGCTTACGTGTTCAGGGTGACCGGCTCTTGCAGTGCCTGGTCGACAGGTATAAAACTACTCAAGTCAGACTGTGTCTCTGCGCTAATCACTGTCCAAAACGTTACTGTTGCAGATTCACTTTAAACTGACCGAAATGTCAGTTTGCTGGTCACAGAGAATTTTCAAAACACATTCAAAATACTCCTTGAAAACCTTGCGTGACCAGTTACGACTTCTTGCGGTTTCCTACTGCAGTTTTACTTTCCAAGTTGTTTAGAGTAACAAATCACAAAAAAGAAAACCATTCCAAGGAAAGAACCCAGGATATCAAACCCCTGAACTGGTCGAAAATTATTTGATCTAAACTGAAAAGATTGTTTTTGTGCTCTGGTTAATCACTGGTGCATATCGGCGTGGCTCGTGCAAATTTATCACAAGTGGACGCCCACTGCCAGACGAGTTCAACATGCTGCAATTCAAAAATGTTTATGAAAGTCAAGTAGACTATTGCACAACTGATAAAACAATGCGAAAATGTATTTTGCTGCAATTGTTATGATTACACATAACAGTTTATTGCTGATGAAGGCGATGAAAAAAGAAACCATTCTTAAATTATTCGTCGGTACGTTTGGTCTCAAAATAGTACCGACAAAGACTCCGATGCCTCAGAAGAATGTATCGATTAAAATTGAAATTTGACGAGTTAAACAGTAATATGTATAAGGAATACCTGCTTTTCACCAAAATGACGATGATTAAACAAAGACAATCGCACAAGTTTGAATTTCAAGTCTCCAAATAAAATAAGGTCAGGCTTAGACGGAAAGAGATACAATCGAACCTTTTTCAAAACCAAACAAATAATTTCTCATGCACACATACAGTATTACAGCCTGGAGAACGAGTGTTTCGTTGGCTGGATAATCCAGCTGTCGCTTACACTGTAGTTAACAGTATCTCTGTATCTTTAAAGAAGTCTTCAGTTTTACATTATAAAATTTGAGTCCTTACGTAAATTGCAAACTTTCTCATTTTAATTACAATTTCTTGCATTGAGAATCGATTCTTCACACCACAAGATCTAAAATGTGACAGTCTTCCACTTATTTTACAAGTGCAACAGATCATTGTTCTTTCCCGTGGCAGGCCTCGTCTCCCACGGCAAAGTGCACCTCGGTTTTACCGAGGTGAAAAAAATTTGCATACCTCAGTGCCACGCGACCACTACCCGTGGCAAAGACGAGGTATTGCCTCGTCCCGAAGGGTCAATACTTTCAGGCAGTACTGTAAACAATAAAACTACAGAATGATAGTATTTAGGGGTTTACGTTGCAACTTTAAAAACTTGTTTTTCAGCATAATCCATGTAATATAGCGATTAAGCCTTAACCAAAGTAGCATCTCAGTCTAAAACAACCCAACAACTACATGGAGAGCAAGCAATCCATTACAGGACCATTCTTAACTTCATGGAGTTTCTCCTAAATGTGCTTCTAGAGCACTCCTCCCCATCCCATTTTACTTTGCAATGAATGTCAACTTCCCACTTGTTTGTACTTTCTCAGCATACTTGTCTGCAGCGTTCTTTAGGGTCTCACAGTCACTCTCTACCCTTCCCTTCTTTTCCTTCAAAGGAGAAATTTCTTCAAGCAGTGACTTTTCCTTTCTACTCTCCTGCTTTCTTCATTTTGCCTTATGTTTTCATCCAGGGCTGCATGGTACCTTTGCCGTCCACTAGCAGCAGATAACAACAACTCCTTTGAAAAAACTACATTAAGAACACCTCCTACACGGTCACAAATTACTCGCTGGGCAACCAAAGATTGCTCAGCAAGATTCTCCACCATTACTTCTTTGTTGGAGGAGAAGCCACGTTCCACTGTAGCCTGTCCATGAGAAAGAACTACAGTGTAGCAGCAGCTTGACAACTTTCCACAGTTCCTTGTACTCAGCTTTGTTAGGCAGTTGATCATTGCAAGAAGTTGTGTTGTTTAACTGAACAATGACATGCAGAGAAATCTCATGGCCAAGAATAACAAAAGCCAACACACATGCATTTTGCACATACGCATGCCAATGCATAATGATGTTTTTCTTACACACATGCACACAGACAAACAAAAATGTAGCATTAATTATTGTATCAAGAAAGGAATCATAATTAAATTATACTGGTGAAGGCACATGTACCAGTACTTACCATGTGCATTATTTCTTGCTGCTCTCTTCTGGTTTCTTGGTGAATAGATTTTTCCTCCTCCTCCATGGTTCTGGTAATTGCATTGTCCATTGTACCATTTGAGTGATCACTCATCTAAAATAGCGAGAATAAAATAACTATAAATGTTACCACAGCACCACCTATTTTAAAAGTTGGTAGTCTTGCCAACAGGCTTTTCCAGGATTAAATGCACATATTCTCAAGGCTTACATGTATTGTCTATGCAGATTGCAGACCTCCTGATTGCCTAAGAGCTGGGAGAGAACAAGTGTTTGCCGCCATCATATTCAGGGCTGAACTTAAGCATTAGCCCACTGCAGCAAAATTTTGCCAGTAAGAATTTTTTCTACTAGGAAATTGCCAAGACAACTGGCACATCTTTTTCACATATGGTTTAGTCTAAGATAGACAAAGTAGAACTGTTATGGAAACTTAGAATTCATGAGCCGAAAAGGTAAATAAATAAGACATAGTTCTAAAAATTTGGTATCCTTTGTCCTCGTCCTGAAAGCCACCATCTAGTTACTGCAGTCCTGGGATGGTAATCACCCTGTTCCTTGCAACCTCAATTATATTTCAATAATAATAACAATAATAATGTGTACATGAGCTCCTAGCTATGTCTGAAGCCCAACTGTCCTTAAAATGTTTGTTTGAGAAAAGCCACACACAAATGATTCAGCTGCACCCTGAATTAAACACTAAGTTTTTGAACTTTGCTGCTCTGTACCAATGACAGCACAAGTACATGTATTCTGACATCTTGTAAAATTTCTTTTCCTTTCTATTCTTTTAGCTATAAAAAAATTGCGAAAAAACTTTTCTTAAAAACATTTAAGAAATTTTGTAAAAACGGTTAAAAATGGCTAAAAAATACACGATGTTTCGACATTCTTGGACATCATTATCAAGTGGAAAAGAGGCTGTGAATATTCTATAAATACAAAAAATACAATAGTTCATTAAGAATAAAGATAACATAAGAATATGCTACAAGCTAAACAAAGAGTTTAGCACTAATGGAGTCACTCCGACTGTCAAGGCTAGGCCTCAGTTCTTTAATAAATAGCATTTTGTAAATGTCTTCTGGATACTTTTTACCACAAACAACAAAACTTTTCTGGTAATTACAGTGTACTGGCACAAAAGTAGGCCTGATCAGCACCTGGGATTGGTACAGTATTCCTTCTACCCAAGTCACCAAAACGCTGAAGTACTAAATGATTGTGCATTGTGTATTAGCATGGGAAAGTTCACCCTGTAATTTCTGTGCAGTTGATTTAGTGGAGGTTGGACGTGATTTTGCAAAATGACCTAAGAGTTGCACCACAGTCACCCACCTAGTCTTTAACTGTAAATTAGAAATTAAAGATTTGTTCAAAAGGAAGCAGGTGCCTCTTTATCAGGACAGTTTGTTATTGAAGGCAATAGACCTTATTCATATTCTGAGTATTGGACAGGAGCAAGCAAAATAATTTGCATCTGAAAAGATCCCCCTGCATCAGAGTCTATTCCATGTTCGTTTCAGTGCAACCGTGAGAATACAAATATTGTCTATTCTTTCAAATAGATTAACAGATGGACAATAAAACAAGTGGTTTAGAAAAGCTTGAGACAATAACTGTAGTACTGGGAAGAACAAAAAGTTGTTGCCTACAGTTCTTGTTACACCCAATACAAGGAATAGAATCCAATAAAAGCTTGTTAAGTCTGTACATCGGTAAGTGTCACTATACATACCATTAGGACAGTTCCAGATTGTCACAAATAATTTTCTCTAACTGCCTGAAATCAACTTCCTGACCTTTGGTGCTAGAAACCAATGAAGAAATTAAATGGACACAGTGTTTGTTACAATTTAAAACTACATCATTCACAAACTGACTAGGATAGAGACCAATGAAATTTGCCACAATACATTCACACAAAATGCCAGTCACTCTACAACATCTACAATGTACACATTAACAACAAATCAACAGCAAGTTCAAATTTAAAAAAGCATCAAATAGAACTACTTCTCCAATTTCTCACTTCTGTACAGTCCCCAAAATAATCAGTTCATTCATTGATAGCAATGATAATCCTTAGAGTATTATTATCATTCTTTAGTGGCTGTACCTGGTATACAAAATTTAAGATGCACTAAAACAGGCAACTTCTTGGTTCATCTGTCACACAGCAATGTTGCAGTGTTTCTTGTGTGTATTAACACTTTCCAGTGTACAGTTCATGTTGCAAGTTCAGCCAAGTAATGGGATTGGTCAACCCTAAGTCATTTTGATAAGGTCAACTGATAATTTTCTTAACAAAACATGACCAACTTATGTCTTCCTGAGTCCACCTTTTTTCTTCTTTTTCCTTCATGCTGAGAACAATGGCCTCCTTCACATAACTCAGCACTTGACCCCCAAAGTAGCAGGTTGCGCACGCTTGTGTAGCGTGTGGATGCAATTTCGAGAGCTCCGAGATTTGTGTTTATATTTTGTGGTTAAACGAGTAATAAGCGTCTAAAATGGGAAAGGATACTGTGCAATCGTTAAAAGCTGAGAATGACAAGCTGAAGGAAAAAGTGGAGGAGGTTTTTGCCGAGCTTAGGAAAGTTCAGGAGGACTTGAAGTCGAATCAAACTGGCGGCCATGCTGCAAGCGTCACTGACAATCCTGATGTACCGAAGTCCTTGGACTTCTTAAGCAAAGAATACGACAATCTTATTAAATTTCAAGATCGAGCTTGGGAAAAAATATTTGCCCTTGAAAAATTGCTGAAGGAGTTATCGACTGAAGTATCCAAAGTTTCGATGGCCATCGATCGGGTTCAAGAGTATAGCTATTCCTACAATGTCAAGCTTGTAGGCATTCCTGAGCTGGGACTGCACGAAAATGCTTTTGATATGCCACAGCTTTGCTTGAGAATCTTTAATGGCATTGGAGTGGAGGTAAAACCATACGACATTGATATACAGTACCGCTCAAAAGTAAGTTACCACCGTCGCGCGCTATGCGAATCGCGTCGCGCGCTACAGGAATCGCGTCGCGCGCTACAGGAATCGCGTAGCGCGCGACGAAGAAGAAACTGCAAGTTCACTAAGTTGGGCGCTTGTGCGATCTTAATTGGCCTTTTGTTATTACTTTTAAAAAGTGAACACAACTTATAGAGCACCCACTACGTAGCGAGCTGCTTTCAATATTTTCAGCTTTTGTGCTTTCACACCACGCTTCGATCGATGCACAAAAATTGGCACACATACACAAAACGTTTCTATCAAGAAGTCGTGTCTTAGATTTGACAATTAATTGTGAATTCTGAAGAACGGTTACATCTCCCAAAACATTTTGCTGGCCAGCATCTGTGCTGAACTTTGCTTGCATTGAACGTTTAAATTTGACGAGTCACGTCGCATTAATTTTGTTTGTTAAAGCGACGCAAATAACCATACCTTCCGGCTCACGTTGGAAAATGAAAGATTCGCCAACACTAATCCTAGCAAAAGGAAAATGGCTTTCAGCTGGTGAGAGTTCAAAAGCATTTACCTTTGCTAGAAAATCTCATCGAAACGAAATCAAAATTTTGCGTACGTAGCTCGCGATGTTCAAACTGTCATTTCTCGGCTGTTAATCTTTTAAGCGTTTTGGGTTTTACTGTATGATGTTCTGTTGGCTTGTATATTGTGCGAGTTATTTCCATCGCAATTTAATCTTTTTAGGCCATGAAACGCTTTAAAAAAGTGTACGCATACAAAGTAGACTGAAAGAGTAAGGATTTGATAGCTGGTATTGTTGGTTGTCATTTTCGCTTAATTTGTGGCTCCTAAAGGAGCCGTTGTGACCTGTTGTGACCTTTCGATTGTGACGGCGGATAAGAATGATATATGCTGTATCGAGGTTTTTAAGCACACAAACATTCTAACATGCATTTTTGTGCACTGAAAAGAAACCATGAATCTTATGCATTTAGAAACGGACATCTCGCACTCAGAGTTGAATGGGTTTGTTTTAATCTCAAATTACGCGTGCCGTCGGTATGTGGCTTATGCAAATTTTTACCAATCAGGGAAAGGATCATAATAAATACGCGAATACGTGGAACAACATCGTTCATGGCGAATAAATACTTGATAAACATTTACAGTATACATATCGTCCCGCCAAATTAAGAAAAGAGTTAAGATTTTCAGCTGTTTAGCCGACAAACAGCAATTTTGTAAATCGTGACAAACGCTCGAGCATCACAATGCATAATCGGGTTCTGATTTGTTTACAAAAGGAATTTGTGCAGGCTCCCATCACACTAGGCTGGTAATCACTTAAACTGGACGTTTCATACGCATTGTAAATCGCTACGCGAAGCGAATTAAGCTTAATTTGTATGCCAGACATTTCCGCTTCGGTGAGTCCTGCGCTACGCGAATCGCGTAGCGCGCGACGCGAATCGCGTAGCGCCTGAAACGCGACGCGACTGGTAACTTACTTTTGAGCGGTACTGTATCTCACCGGATTACACCGCGTCATGCTATCGAAGGGCGACCTAAACCTATAATCTGTAAATTTACTCGAAGGATTACCCACGAGCAAGTCATGGTGTCTCGAAAAGAAGGTTAGCAAAATCAACCCAACAAGCATTGGCCTTCCGGAGAATGTCTCTATGGAGCATGCTGGAATTTTTGCTCATTTAACCTCACACCTTCAAGGCTTGCTGTCAGATGCAAAAAAGTTCAAGGAAAGGTCCAATTATGCATTTTGCTGGATCAAAAACTCGATAGTATGGCTGAGGAAAAACGAGGGATCTCGACCCATTTAACTATACAGTTATTGAAAAATGCTCTAATGAAGCTTTTCAGGCTATCTGGATTGAGTTGCATCTACCCAAATATGCAAATATAATTTGTGGTGTTGTTTATAGACAGCAAAATTCACCAGAGCATTTCCAGGAATATTTGAGGAAACAATTGAAAGATTAAGTGCCTCTGGAAAGGGAATTGCCTTGATGGGTGATACTAATTTAAATCTTCGTTTTTTTTACTCCTCCAAATATGCTGAAAATTTCATACTTTCTCTGCAAAGTTTTACTTTAACTCCAACAATTGACAAACCAACGAGAGTACACAATAATTCATACTCACTTATTGATAATATCTTCCTGAGTAATAATAATTATTATAGAAGATAACATAACTAGTGGTAATGTAATTTTGGATCTAACTGATCACTTTTCACAATTCTGTTATCTTCTCTCCACTAAAAATATTTATAATGATAATTGACATAGGAAGCTAGTTCGTGATTATTCAAATTATTCTGAGACAAATTTTTTACAGGATCTCTCTCAGATTGACCTGACTGAAGCAGTCTCAAAAGGAAGTGATGTGAACAAGTCTTTCTTTCTATTTTATAACAAAATAAACAATCTTCTCAATAAGCACGCTCCTTTAAAGCCAATCTCAAAGCGCAAGATGAAGCGAGTCTCAAAACCTTGGATAACAAAGGGAATCAGAAAATCAATTAAAATAAAGAATTCTCTTTATTGCTCAGGTGACATTGATGCTTACAAAATCTATCGTAACAAAGTATTGATGCTTACACAAATAAGCAAGAAAATGCACTTCCACAAATATTTTGAAGAAAATTTAACAAACACTAAAAAAACCTGGGAGGGTATCAATAGTCTTCTAGGCCGGAAAAACAAAGTCCGAAAAGACATAAGCTCTTTAAAATGCCCTCGAACCAAACAAGTATGCTATAATTCCTCTGAGTTCCCTGATATAATGAATAAGTATTTTTCTTCAGTTGGAGGTAATTTGGCCTCTAAAATGCCAAATCCATCAAAACAATTTACTGAGTATCTTCCAATGCTAAATTCCCCTGGTTCGTTCTTTTTTAACCCCGTCTCTCCCACTGAAATTGAATTTGAAATAATGACTATTCCCCAAAATAAAGCTCATGGATTATATTCTCTACCTATTCGCATTTTAAGATCAGCTCAACATGTTATTAGTCAACCTTTGTCTATAATCATAAATAAATCACTCGAATGTGGAATTTATCCATCTAAGCTAAAACTTGCTAAAGTTATTCCAATATAAAAAAATGATGATGAATCTGACCCTTCTAATTATAGACCTATATCCCTTCTGTCTGTTTTTAACCGTATTTTCGAAAAAAATGATGTATTACCGTCTCAAATGCTTTCTTGAGAAATGTAATATACTTAATGATTCACAATAATGGTTTCCGCGAAAAACTATCTACTGAACATGCTGTCCTGGTCACCACATTGCTCATATTGCATCGAAAATAAGTAAATCAATTGGCGTTATCTCTAGGTTAAGACACTCTGTACCCCTTAGTACTCTAAACCACATTTACAGGTCACTTATCCAACCCTATTTGTTGTATGGTATAGTCGTGTGGGGTCAAGCTGCAAAAATTCATAGACATAAAATTCTAATCCTTCAAAAACGAGCCCTTCACTTAATGTACTTTGGTGACTACAGATCTCATGCAATCCCGTCTTTTGTTTCTTCTCGTTTTCTTCCTTTGGATATGCTTTACTTTAAATCAGTTGCCATCTTGATGCATGACATATCCAATAACTTGTCACCTCCTAATATATCTAACCTACTTACTTACCAAGCTAACATTCATTCCTATGAGACAAGATCATCTTCAAGAGGCGACTATTTTGTTGAAAGTTCAAGATTAGATATACAAAAAAAGGCATTTTCAAGAAATGGTGTTAGAATCTGGAATAGCTTGTCTTGTGAAGTGCGCCAGCTATCAAAATACAATTTTAAAAGTAAAATTAATGATCTCCTCCTCCAGAGACTTGCAAAATACGACGATTATATTGATTTGTCTAATTTAATAGCAAAACTATAAGACTCCAGCTTGTTCTGTTCTCTTGTCATATCATTAATATATTGATGTATTTGTAATTTGTCTAGAATTTTGAATCTCGTGCTCTGTAAATCTTTTTTTTATTTTATAAGTATTAAACACTGCTTGCCCCGACTAGCCTTTGCTAACTGCGGGCAGTGCATATTTCTGTAATATTATTTCATAAATAAATTAATAAACTTGAAAAAAAAAAAAATAGCAGCTTGATTTTTGTCAATCCTTTTTCTGTTTTGTTTCCCTGACTATTGTGGTCCAAAGGCAAGACCATCAAGAATTTGCTTCAAACAGCTTGGCGTTATGTTGAAAGACCAGGAAAGATCCTTGCCTTCCTCTGTTTTGGCCCTTTTATTCTTGTATTCAAACTGAAAAGTATTGCATGGGTACCAGTCAGGTACCAGTATATTTCATTATTTTACTTACTGATTTACATGTACATGAATTTATTCCCTGTTTGCTTTTACATGTAGTTCATTTCACCATCTTCAGCACTGTCAGATTTTCATTTTCAACTATTATGCTGGCTGCATGGGCTGCATGCACATTGGCACAAACTAATGGCAAGAGATTCTTCAGCTTATCACAAAGGTATCTCCTTATTTCGCATAGTACTCAGCAATGACGCAAGCAAAAAGCTGAAAATTCTGTTGCGAGGAGGAAACATGACAACTCTGCCCAACATGCTGTCTCAACTTGCAAAATGAATTTTTTTTTCTGAGACAAACAATAATATTGCAACTTGCAATGGAATATTGCTGCATGTTGCCTGACAATCTGAACAAAAAATTTTGAAAAACTCTTCAAAAACAATGTAACTTTTAGGTTCCCTACAGTCTTCATCTTGCAACAAAGTGAATGAAATACACCACCAAACCCCAGAGCAAAATTGTCATTAACATCACTTAACATACAGTGCAAATGACTGACAAAAGGAGAGCTTTTCAGAATTAAACTACTGGCAGACAATTTACATGTACGCTAAGTTTTGTTGCCCCATTGTAAAGAAAATATCCATGGTTTACACCTTCACTCCATTATGTCCTGTGAGTACTTCACAAGTTCATGGAATGGCAGAGTTAATTCAGACAGTACACAATACTCTCCATATTTGTGGTCCTTTCTCTATGAAGTTCTAAAAGCAAGTTTGAGTGAAAAAGATCCTCTTTAATGCTTCAAACTCATTTTCATAAGAAAGACCTCGCACTTGGGACTCACTTTGAAAAAGAGGCCAAAGTGAATTCGGAAATGGCCTGTCGTCAAGATAGAGCCTCTAGCTCTCCAGACATGACAATCGATTGGAGAACAAAACAATAGCTGATACAATGCAAGCAATGCCCCTGGCCCTGATAACAAAAGCTACAGGTCTTCACTGGAAGAGCTGCAGGATTACTCACTGTCAATAAATATCAAGCAAGTATCCAAAATAAAAAATAATAAAATATCCATAGGAATTCACTATCTGTAAAGCATTTAGTTGAAACTGACAGGCAGAATTGAATACTCTATTCAAATAATTTTCAAAGATACTTGTCACCTGCGACACAGCTCAACAATCCACTGTGAGAACTACACGTATCACAGCCTTAACATAAGGAGCGAAAATGCATGAGGTATTGCTCCTTGTAGGCCTGACATAGCTAAAATGTTTTTGTTCTTTGTGTCGAGCTTTCAGTCATTTTTCAAATTGCGTTCATTGGGCTTCGTGAAAAAGTTGCATCCCTAGTGAATTTTTAAGATACAACATAAAATCCCGCTTAAGCCGGTTACAGACGAGCAAGTTTTCTGTGACAAGTTTGGACTTGACAAGTTTTACTTGCTCGTGTGTAAAGACGAACTTGTCAATTTTTTCCTTGGCAAGTGCACTTGTTCAAAAGCTAGCATGCTAGCTTTTGAACAAGTGCACTTGTCAAAGAAAAACTTGACACATTACGGAACTTGCTCGTCTGTACGACTTGTCAAGAAAATTGAGAAATATTGCGGGCCCTCAGCGGTGTTCTTGTTTTGTTAGCCGTAATGGCAGATTACATGGCCAGGAAAAACACGGTTCGTTGGACCGATTCTGCTACATCACTTCTCGAATACCTAAGATCAAGAGAAAACTTGTGGAATACCAAAGTGGATTCCTACAGGGACCGAAACGAAAAAGCCACCTCCAATTCGTATGTCTCTTCGAGTGCTCATATTGCAAAAGTAAAGCACAACCCAGGCCACAAGCCAGCAACCTTTTTTCTCTTGTCAAATAAGCATGAGCCATGATCAAAAAACGAAAATGGCGCCGTGTTTTTGTTTTCCGTCCCCCGCTGCGTAATTGTATTGCTGGCTACAATTAAACTTGTCAAAGAAAACTTGTTAAATCGTTCACACCAGCAAATAAAACTTGTCAAGGCAAAACTTGTAAAAGAAAATTTGTCGTTCATACACATGAGCATATGAACATTGTCAATGACACTTGTCACAGAAAACTTGCTCGTCTGTAACCGGCTTTAACTTAATTATCTCCCGCAGAAAGGTGTGCTTATGTGTGCAGTACTATCGCGTCAACCATCCGTTCGAAAAAAAAGACAGAGAAAGGATAGACTTAAATTTATAATAAGAGCTTAATACTTTACTCAAATCTGTCACTAGCGTATGCTCCCTGTGATGACACGAATAAAATTCCCAACGTCTGTGGTGAACACCCAGATCAGAGTACTTGAGGTTTGTACGTATATTAATCCATGTCGCGTCTAGGTGAGTAACATCCTAGTTAAGTTGAATACTCCTTAGTTTATACTCAGTCGTCGTTTTCTACTTAGTCCATGTCTTATGCCCAGTCCACACTCCGTGTTTTATGCTAACCGGTAGTACGTGTACCTAGCTCTTGCTTAGGCCTGTGTGCCTTCGCAGCAAAACGATCGTGACGAGCCCACGACCGTGTCGAGCGCACTAACCTTACGCTACCTAAAGTAGGTCTTGTTGTAGGTCTCAGGCTCACTTTAGCACAAAACCAGCGCACATCTAAATTTAAAACAATGCAGCATTCTCTGAACGCCAAAGAACAAGAGGTTCACGTTTAAGGTAATTTTTAAAAGCATTTGTACATTAATGAGTGTTCTGGTGGGTGCATGACCTGACGGAAGACCGATAGCGTCCGACTTGACAAATTATACGCCATAACTTCGTAACGTTTACACAAGCCGTTGCTACAAGTAAAAAAGCAAAACTCACCCCTGAAAGAATAGGCATCCTGATCTCCAAAAAGACGAAGGAAAGACTTGCAGAAAATTATCGGAATATCTCAAAAACGCAGTGAATGAAGAAGCAATGAACTGCTCTTTGATATCAGTGCCCTGGGCTTGTGCATGACTAGATCACGTGAGCAAAATTTCGCGCCAAATCTCGTGGATCACATGTTCACATGCATGCTGTCGTTTGTTTAGGAGAAAACTAACGCAAGAACATGATGCCGTCATGTTCTTACGTTAGTTCTCTTGTTTAGCGTCAGTGTTTTCACTGTCACGCAATAAAAAATAAAATCCGAAATCGTTCGATTAAAGAAGCCAAGAAAATGAGATGTTATAAAATACTAATACATAATTTTTCCAAGTCTCAAGTATGTGTGGTACATGATCTCTTAGTTATTTGCCGAAACGTGTCACGCAATTTTAAAGAGTTTTGTATGGAGACGCCATGTTGGTGTTCCACTGAAGAACACCAATATGGTGGCCTGAAATCAATAAAAATATCTGGAACTCAGTTTGCGATGAACGCGTTTTCTTTTCGCTCGTGAGCTAAACTACATGAGCATAATCATGTCGTCTACTGTTGTAAGCCTCTACAGATTGTGCTCAGCAACTTTTGAACAACTTCTGAAGATTTGAGCAACTTTTCTGGTTTTGAGCAACCTCGAGCAACTTTTGCTTTTTTGAGCAACAGTAAGCAACTTTTAGCCTTTTACACATTCCACACTGCTAATTCCTCACAAATTATCAAATAAAATCTCGACCATAAAAATATTTGATCGCAGTAATGACTTTTTTAGATGTCTGGATCAACAAAATAATCGAAAAGAGCATGCAGGCTGTTTATGCGCCCGTAAGCGATGCGTGAGGTTTTCAGCGGTTATTCATAAATGATCTCGCAACTCGCGTGACTAAGCAAGTATTATTTTTCTTAAACCGCCATGTTGTTTGGTTTCTTTGTTCAACAATGTTTTTGTAAATGACTCATGCTATGCTCCGTTTTTAGTATGTTTTTTTGTATGAATATCCGTGAAATATGCTAGCAATTAATAGCAACTTTTTCAAATTTAAGAGCAACTTTTCCAATTTTCTGGCAACTTTTGAGCAACTTTTTAGCAGTTTTTGGAGCAACTTTTTTGAAATTTACTAGCACAATCTGTAGAGGCGTATTGTAATGTTTAATTTGCTAAAAAACACAAGGAGAGACCGTTTTTTGAACCAGACAGCTTTGTCGCGTGTACTGTCTTGGTGTCAAGCAAGGTGAAGATTCGAAAAATAAAAATGCTGTATTTTAAAAACAAAAAACGCTACGGGGCCTAAAACTGGTAAGAATATTTACTTCTAGGTAATTTTCTATCTTCTGTAGATTAAGTATTCAGAAAACCTCACGGCTTTGATTTTAGGATTTCACGGTTTAAGCCGCCATCTTGAAAGAATTTACATTGTTTGGATGGCGATTTGATGTTAAATAGTTTTCGTATAACGGTAGGTCAGAAAAAATTACGAATAATAATGATGATGATGATGATGATGATGATGATGATGATGATAGGATGACCATGTCAGCTATAAAAACTACTATCAACATAGGTCCTGTAACTTAAGGTACATACAGGGCAAAGGATTACACTGACCAAGTTTTAGCGACTAACCTTTGGTTGAAGTCCTGTTAGCGTTGCTCAATGTTTCGATATATTTGTCTATAATTATTTCAAACTGTATTCCTGCTGACTGAAAATTCCCGGGAAAAAGATTACAAACAGATAAACACAAATTGAAAACGCTACCGGGTAGGCCTAGCTACAAAAATCCCGCAATACCCGCAAAATCTTTCGGGTATTGCTCCAAAAATGTCCTAGAAATATCCGGTTTCACCTCTAAAAATCCCAGAAAAACTGCTAAAAATCTCTAAAAGCTCTATAATATTAAAAAACGGGTTAACCTGTGGTGAAAAATCGACGGTTCAACAAGCTATGCTGAGTCGGCATTAGATAACATAGGAACCAAGAGTGAATAAGTTAAATGTGTTCGTAACAAAATTTGCGGTCTTGACCCAGCAAAGTAACAAATGCATTTATTGTTTTGATACACTTTCCGCGCGAAAACAAAGGGCCGCCACCCTTTAGCAATCAGGCCAGGCCATGTCACGCGTGAGTGAGTCTTATTCCATTCCTAGCTTGCATCACGACTAATTTTCGCGGGAAGGGGTATTGTAAAAATGGCTTCATTTGTGCCATAGGAATAACTCTTCGTGAAACAGATTTCTGCCCGGGTGAAAATGAGATCCCGCATTAAACCAAAAATTATTTTGACTCTAACAGCTGGTTATTGATCTGGTTTCAGCCGATGTTATCCAATGCTAGCCGCTCTTCGCAATTGCTAAGCCCTCCAACTCGCTGAACCGTCGCTGAATCGAAGTTGGAAAGAACGCTGGATATGATTATCACATAAAACCACTGACCGCTTCTGTGAGGGGCATCTAAACATTGCAAAGTGAAAACACAGGCTTCGGTTCAGGATCGCTTGAGACGAACTTTTTCCAAGTTTCAAGCTTTCTTGTAGCAAATAAACAAAAAAATCTTGCAAATGTTTTCTACAAGCTCCAAAAGTTCTCAAACCCCCCCCCCCGCTCGAAAAACAGCAAACAAAATAAAAACTGATTTTTGCAGTTAGGCCTACTACCGGGCAACGTCTAGCGAAGGTTATTTTAAAAAAAATAAATTGTTCAGTGTAATCCTTTCCCCTGGAAAATATATAACTATATTAAGACTTCACCTAAAAAGGATTTTAAAAATTTTACAGTTTATGTAAAGAATGTGAAGTATATATATGAAATAATCATATGTGAACTGCGGTTGCAGATGAAAGTGAAGAATGATCATCGCAGTTAATTTTCCGATTTAAGCAATTGGAAAGGAGAAGCCTGAAAAAATCAGGGCTTCAACGGGATTCGAACCCGTGACCTCCGCGATACCGGTGCGATGTTCTACCAACTGAGCTATGAAGCCACACATTGGGAGCTAGGTCAATTTAGTGAGTTCATATCTCCCGTGAGGAGTGAAATAATGTGAAGTATATATATGAAATAATTCATACGTGAACTGCGGTTGCAGATGAAAGTGAAGAATGATCATCGCAGTTAATTTTCCAATTTAAGCAATTGGAAAGGAGAAGCCTGAAAAAATCAGGGCTTCAACGGGATTCGAACCCGTGACCTCCGCGATACCGGTGCGATGCTCTACCAACTGAGCTATGAAGCCACACATTGGGAGCGAAGTCAATTTAGTGAGTTCATATCTCCAGTGAGGAGTGAAATAATGTGAAGTATATATATGAAATAATTCATATGTGAACTGCGGTATAAGTGTATGTAAAATAAAAAAAAAGGAATATATATATATATATATTTGTAATGCCAAAGAGCTATATATATATATATATATATATATAGAGTTAATTATCTGATCTTTCCAGTTGCTTCAGAGATTATTGCTTCGGTAACGTCGACATTAAACTCCTGCTTGAGTGCTCTTGAACCTCTTATGCATAGCACAGCTGATCTTAGTAAGCTGAAGGAGAGTTTGGCTCTAAGCCAGCCAATCACGGTGCCGTAGCTCCTGTATTTCTTCTCAGAGACTTTGTGCGCGAGTTCAGCTAAGAAACGCTCAGCTTTCCTTCCACTTCCGCGATAGGGTGTAAACACGAGGGGGCTGAAGGAGCCATGCTCAACCTCAATGATGCGCTGATTGTAGTGCCTCTTTTTCTCATTCTCGTTGGAAGTGAATGCGGTTTCAAGTCTTTGGTTTAGGTGGCTCTTTGCAAATGGGTTAGAAACCCTTACATCAAAAAATGCACGTTTCCCCCCTTGCCAAAACCCTCACGCACTAACTTCCAGGCGGGCTTCATCTGATGAGGTGATACTGCTACTTAGAATTTCTCCGGTTAGGGTCTGCAGGTGTGGTTCGACCTCGACATCATGACATACATCCTGGGGCAGCGATGCGAACAAATCTCGCACTTCGTCATGTCTCCTGTGGACAAACCCCCCTTTCATACACGACATTGCATGTTCGATGTCAAATCTCTTCCCACATGGACATACAGACGGGAGGTACTTCGGTGTCCAACGGTACCTTAAACTTAGTGAATCATAGAATTCCCTCTTGTTTAGCTTGTAGTTTTCTGACTTCAGTGGTAGTGTAGTTAACCAACTAGAGGCACATTTTGGCGTGGCTAGGTCATTTGCCGTCAGTTGTTCAGGGCTTATCTTCGCACAAATAAACGAGAGGGTACACTGTATCAGTTCCTAATATAAATGGCCATTGGTGGGCATACGTAAGAAATATTGTGGAGAAGAACCCCCCGATTGAGTGAATTAAAGGCGTTGTTTGCATCCACCAAGAGCAGTGCATCAGTAGCCTGTTCGTCAAAAATATCACTCATGGCATGCACAGCTGCTTCACATCCACCTGCTTGACCAGCACAAACTTGCAAATTTCCAGCAGAGCTCATGATGTCCGGTTTGATCACTGAAAGTATGGCTTTTCCAATAATCCTTCGTAGTACCCCACTGACACCGATCGGTCTGACACCTGGGTTCTTGTCTAAGGGGATCAACCGACAGGCTGTATACGCCTCCAGGTTTGTGTAGGATCTGCCATCTTTAATAATGACCTCAGTTTCAAAAGTGCTGATTTTTCGTGTAAATTTAGCTAGAGCAGCCCTAAGATTGTGACCAGCTGCCCCAAAGTTCTTAGACACCAGGATTTGTCTCCACCCATCTGCGTCTAGACCCGAGGGCCCACTAGAACCCTTTGTCCGTAATGCTGAATTTGCTAGAGTAGATTCTGTAATGCTTTCAAAGATCACAGGGTCAACAAATGGTGGTTGTCTATCCATTAACATAGAAGGGTCACCTTCGCTTGCCTCTGGGTGTTTCTGTATCAGCTCATCTATTGTGCTTTGGGACAAAGGGAGCACCCCTTAGCTAAACTGTTGGTCTAACAGCTTCATAGCTGCATTTATCATCCCTTCAAGCACAAGCTTGGAAAATGTTTTCGATAATCTTTCATCGTTCATTCCCTTGGGATTTGTAGGCAATTTGGCCTGGATTGTACTGGCCTTCCCTAATAATGCATCCAGATCACCCTCGCTCCCACTTTTGCAGGCGTCTTGACAAACACCGGTAGTGTTCCCTTGCTGTTGACTTCAAAGTTGGCTTCTGAAGAAGTAGAGCAGGCATTATCATAATAACTTTCAGAGCAATGTCCTTTTGCATCGAAGTTTCCCCTGTACCTTTAGTACACAATTTTCCCCTGTACCTTTAGTTCGCAATCCATATATTTTTCTGAACTAACGCTCTCTTAGAAGGAAACTAAGACCATTTCTAATGGAAATCTGAAGGGCATGAGGCTTCAGTGACGCAAATTATCACAGTTTGCGCTGCCCGCTTGGCTTAAAATTTCAAATGCTTCGGCGACGTATTTCATAAGAATAAGAGTCTTTTTGGCGTACGTTTCCTGCTGTAAAAATTCAGCGTATGAAAGAGAAACTTTTATAGGCTGAGGTAAACGTCAAACACAAAACCTTCAAATCGCTGAAATTCGTCGTTTTCAGCCACAAGAACTACGATACACAACATTTCAGGTAAAAATGCCTTTATTTTCATATGATATGTGATTTAATATGACGACATCGTGGATTTTAGCGATGTTATATCAAAGATATAGGGATCAACGTTCACATAGTTTGTATTCACTCGCTGTGGTCTCTCTTTCATCATTCATACGCTCAGGAAAATGTCGAACACAAAACGGATTCACTGCAGAATACCCTGCCACTTATTTGCATGTCATTGAATAACCTCTATTGTATTCTGACCTGTTCTTCAAAGAACGCCGGTAAATCCTAAGAATAGTACTCAGAAGTGGCAAGTTATTCTGATACATGTATAATATGTGATCATAATAGCAGTACATGACGATATCACGAATGTTAGCGATACAGTAAACACCCGCATGTAAGAACCTAGATTTTTCCAAGTTAGGCTAAACAGGTTCTTTTAAAGATGGTATTTACAGAGGTTTTAGGCTATCTAGGTTCTTAAATTGGTCCTTGTTGAGAAGAGAATTACGTAGTCAATTACGTCAAAATGGTGTCGTGTAGCGTTAAGTCTCGAGGGTGCAGTTTTGCGAATCTTGTGAAGTCAGGAAAATCTAGGAAAAGGTCTTGAAATCTAAGAATCTCTGTAAATCGCAGTTCTGTAGTCATTTTATCTGTCTATACAGTTCTTATTTCCACAAAAGATATATACTCTATGACAAGT
The DNA here is from genome assembly GCA_014634185.1 of Astreopora myriophthalma. Taxonomy (NCBI): domain Eukaryota; kingdom Metazoa; phylum Cnidaria; class Anthozoa; order Scleractinia; family Acroporidae; genus Astreopora; species Astreopora myriophthalma. The sequence goes on along the minus strand of BLFK01000118.1, from coordinate 620,062 downwards.
GGCTGTAGGTGCCTGTAGTAGGAGGCGCCTCATTTTGATTGACACAAGACTTTTTTCAGAAACCATTGGCATAACTGATTTCCTCTGGTGAGGACGCTGATACCTCTATCTTTCATAATCATGAAAAATAAGTTTTGAACACGATCTGTGCGTTTAAAGTGCAATTTGTTCCAGTCGCCTGACATTGCAAGGTCATTTTCTAAAATGAGAACCCGTTTAATTTTTTTAGGCTAACCTGGTTCTTATGTAAGGGGGTGTCTAAAATGAAATTTTTAGCCTAACAGGTTCTTAGATTCTAGCTTCTTATATGCGGGTGTTTACTGTATTATATAGAAGGATATAGAGATCAATTGTTACATAGTTTGTGTGGGCACCCTGCGGCTCAGCCATTTTTTCTCACGTGCGTGTGGCAAAGGTTTGCTGACATTTTCGCCTCACGAGCCTTGAGGAAAATATCAAACATGTTTGATATTGTTCTCATGGCCACACGAGGCGAGTTTCTCACCAGAACCTCGTCGCACACAGTGTCCCAAGTTCCTTGTAAAAAAATACTACTTCTAGACAGAAAATCGGGAGTTAGTAGTATAGGGGTTGGTGGTACCAGACCAGTTTTGCAAAAACTGACCTGTTATCAAGCTAACTCCTATACTACTATTCATAATACTCCTAATCATGTGCAAATTTGAAACATGCTTCAACAATGCAGCCAGTTAGGCCAAGTGAGAATATTTCGCGATGATTACGTAAGAGCAGTGTTATAAATAGCGAGCGGACTGTCAACTCCACTCACGCTCAGTTTTCCAGCGGAATGAGGGGAAGGGAACGGCCCACCCTCCGACCCCATCGCTCGGGCCGCACCGCTAACTGCCCCTCCCTAAGCCAAGCTGTTTCAGCTTGGCTTAGGCCGCTGGTCAATCATTATTCCCATACCTTGTTTCAACCGAGTATGAGTGGGAGTGTTGTGAAATAGAATACTATTACCAGTTAATGAAACCATATGTTTGAAAATATTTTATGGAAACTATATGTTTGAAAATTTTATGGAAACTATATGTTTGAAAGATTTATGAAAGCTACATGTTTGAAAAATTATGGAAACTATATGTTTTTTCAATTTTATGACTTCATGATTTTTATACAAACTATATGTTTCCAAAAAATAAAGTGCGTTTGATATTTTGCATAATCAAAGCCGCAATCACAATAATGTGACAAGCATTATTTGGGATCCTTAAGTAAAGATCGGTGATAACTTCCCCACATGATGGATGCTGATATATAAAAAGGCAAAGAAAGGTTAATGCATGACCTCCAGAGCGTCACAGTTTTTACATTTTATAATGGCCGAAAGCGTAATTGTTATACCATTATTATGAATGTACTGTTTGTCATCAAAACAGTATAATGACAATTTATTGAGCTCATAACTTCCAAGCTGATGATTTTGACTTCTTATTGTTTCCATTGTATGATGAATTTGTTTGTTATTGAATAGTACATTTTTGCAGTCTTCAAGTTTTATTTTATTTTTTACATTTTTCTTTATTCGTTTCGCCGTTTCACCTCCTTTCTCATTGTCTTTCATATAAGAGTACATTTTTTATCTTAAACTAACGAAATCTGTTATCGGGGTGCCAGCAGCCACTTCGAATTTTCCTATGACTTTCTTATTTGTTAAGTCGAAGTATTGTGATTCCCTAGGATAATAGTAGTGGTCTGGGGCACCTCACGTACCTTTGGGCGGTTGGAAAGGAAGGCTTCTGATTGGTCCATTCAAATTTTTGTGCCAAAAGGAAGCACGCTGATCGGTCGATTTCAAAACATGGCCATTTTGAATCATTAAGGTCGGGGGATGACATCATCACGCTCGAAACCGGAAATGACGTCATCAAATACCGGAAGTCACGCTCAAAACACATTTTTGGTGGAATAAAAACGAATTTTTTAATAATAATAATAATAATAATAATAATAAAGGTGCCCGGACACGAAACTGAAGGCAACGGTGGAAGTCGTGTCCGAGGACAGTTCGTTCATACACGTGCATGTATTGGCGGCAGCAGGGGGTCTTGGCGGGCTTCCAAAGGTAGACGCCCTGGGAACCTTGGCAGACCGCGTACAGATTGACCACGGACAGTCGGGCCATGAGCTGTAGGGTGGGCACATAGGGTACCGAGTGATGTAAGCACACCAGGCATGGATCTTTTTGGGCAGCGGCCATGATGGTTTCGAGTGTAGTGAGCCCCCACACGTGGGGCGTGCTCTTATAGAACCTTGGAGAGGCATGTGACCCAACCCGGGCGGACCAATCAGAGCCTCTTTTTTAAAAAACCCACCCGGAGGGGGGATAGGGGTATCCCCCAACAGACCCCTCTAGGCCACGTGGACTAAGGCAACGCTCCCATTGGTCGAGGCACACTCGATAAAAGGCAGGACGCCCTGGGAGATGCTCCAGTTCCAACATGGAGAGTCTGTGGGACCTGCTTCACCCCGAGATTCAAGCGATGATTTTAAACAAGAAAGCCCGGACCGAGCACCATGAGAAGATGGCTGCCGTTGTCCAAGAACTCGATGGCCTGGCCAAGTGCCCTTTCAAGAGACTGGCCCTGGTCAAGATCACCAACGTACTCACCCCGGATTGTTTCGCTGTACCCGGTGCGAGATGTTCCACATCCTTGGGAACCGTTGGCTGTACATGGTGCCGCTGCCACGAATGTTGAACGTTCCGTGCATTGTCGACGACCCGGACCGTTTCCCACAGTGACCGACCGACCCACCCCCACCTTCAGACCCGGACCGTCCCTGGATTTTTCCCCTCGGGATCTCTTCAGACCCCACCTTACATGCTAGGAAAGTCATGACCACACGGTTATGAAAAAATGATCAACGCATTTAATGAATTTTTTCCAATGGTCAAACAAAAATCAAGGGCTGGTCAAACGCTGGGCCTGTGCCATGTTCGCAAAACGCATGTCTCTCTGGCGTCCCAAAGCCCCGCGCATCCACTGCACGAAATGATAACACTCGACTCGAGGGCAATGATGACGGTCGGGATCACCGTGATGGCCACAGGACGCCACGGTGATCAACCGCGTCAGGTCGTCGAACTTGGGGCACTTGTACTGTTCGAGATCAAAGTAGGGAATGTTCAAACTCTTGAGCAAGTCCTTTTTGTAATGGCCACCCTTGAAAGCCACACGAGGCTGTTCGGGCATCTTGTAACGTTCGTACAAGGTACGAAGGTCTTCGGGCAAGTCACCCAAGGGCACGGCCTGTTCGCTCTCGTGGGCGTAGAAGGGGAGACCGTGCACGCGTTCTCGCACGTACTGAGCGGTCTTGCCATTGGCCAACTCCAGGCGGCGCCAGAGGTACGGGTGAGCGTAATGTTTGGACCTGTGATGTTGGCCGGTCCAGTCACACAAGCCCAGTTCCCGTGGGACGAAGGTGGCCCATCCCGCTTTTTTCTTGTTGAGGTGCACACTGTACCCATCCAGGTCAATGACCAATTGTTCAAGCACACTGTTTCAGTTCCAACCGCTTTCTTAGGTACAACCCAAGTCCGCGCGCGCGCACCCACGCACGCACTCACTTATGCAAACCATAACTGCCACTGATGCGCCCCCAATTGGGGGACGGTGTGAACGCGTACCGAGGCTGCTCCATCATGGGAGACGGCACCTTCTTCCACGTGTTTTCGGGTGCCGTAAAGAGACTGTGGATGGCCGGCAACGTGGGCTGGGGCTGCAGCGGTTGACGCCACCCCAGCAGAGCAGGTGGGTCGAATGGAGCCACACGTCGCCACATCACTTGAGGCGTCCACGGATGATCCGTCCACAGAAAAAAGTCGCACTCTCGGTTGTCAGAGTGACGGCACGTCAAAAAGCCACGTCCTCGGTTGGGTGTGTCGCGTTGCACCATGGCCACGTGGGCGGGGTGGCCGCAGTAACAGAAAAACGGTCCCTCCTTGATCTCTGGATGAAACCGGAACTCGAGAGCCTGGAGCAACGTGGGAGCCTTGTTGAGACCCACCCACACAGGACAATGTGTGTTCACGCATTGGACGTACCGCCAACCTTTGCGTGAGACGTCGTGGTGCAGCGGCAAGTCGTGGATGGGACACATCAGCACCGGCTTGGGATACACGGGTCCTTCCTCCTGGGGCATTGGCTTGGGCAAAGCAGTCCCTTCCTCCCACACGGGACACTGGGGACACTGTTTGTTCACGCATTGGATGTATTGCCAACCTTTGCATGAGACGTCGTGGTGCAGCGGCAAGTCGTGGATGGGACACGTCAGCACAGGCTTGCGATATGCCTGTCCTTCCTCCTGGGGCGTTGGCTTGGGCAAAGCAGTCCCTTCCTCCATGACCTGGACTATGTCTTGGGTCTGCGACGCGACAGGCGCCCACGGCAATTGTTCTTGGCTGGGGGTTCTGGAAATCCACAACAGTAAGCCTCCTCGGGCGGCGAGTAAGGTGGCAGGGCCTTCTCTGGGACCACGGGTGGGGTGGGCAACGGCGGAGGCAACGGATCCGGCTCGGGCGCGAGGGGAGGGATGCTGGCCATCAGTTCCTCGAAGGTCTGGGGTTCGGGCATGTCCAGTTTGGCCACCTTAGGCTCGGAGGTAGTGGTGGTGGTGGGCACGGGGGCCGGTCGAGTTCTCTTGCGCGGCAGCGGGCCTGCAGCATCCCGGGGTGTGGTGTCGTTCCCCAACCGGGCACTCAGGTCCAAATGCTTGCCCCCTTGGGCATGGCGTTCAGCGACGGCTTTTTGGCGGGCTTTCTGACGGGCCACAGGTTTCTGACCGCGCGTCAAGGAATCCGTGCGTGCCCCCGACAGGTGGTCCATCCTCTTGGGTGGGGTCTTTTTCTTCTTCTCGGGGCACAGGTATTTAGACGGAGACAGATCGCCGTACTCCCAAGAGATCATGTTGGTTACACAGAGTCGAGACACTTGAATGATGCCGAGTGGGTCAGGGCCCCTCTCTTATAGGGTGTGTCCACGCCCGAGAAGCAAGACGGGATGACCTCATCTTTGTCCAATGGGAGGGCACCGGGAAATCACTGAGCACGCGCGGGGAGTCCGGAAAACTACAGAGCACGTGCCCTGCCACACGTGGGAGTCCATAAAAGGTCGGACCACGTGCCCCGTCACGCGTGCGTGGGGAGGTTCCCAGCAGGCCCGCCCCTATAAGAGGGAGAGGACGTGGCCCTTCAAAGAAAGCATGGGGTAATTTCGAAGAAGAGGTCAGAGCCCGTTGTTATGGTGTGGGAAACGAGCCCACCCCCCAAACCGTGGAGTCCGATCCAACCGATGGAGTGGGAGACGACGCGCGCGACCCCCTCGCACGCGATCCCGACGGGCTGGGCGGTCCGGGTGCCTATAAGAGTCGAGCCTCTGGGCCCTAGCTGGCAGACTTGAGTTATCAGGCTTACTACCGAGACCTCGATTCGTCCACCTACCCGACAGAAGAAACATACTTTTTGGAACGTATACGATGGGGTCTGGCGGCTGGCTACACGTTTGACGAAACCTACTGGCATTGGATCCAAGATTTTGCCAACGCCCTCGGATGCTCAGACACGGGTCGCCTTTACAAAGTTGCACATCGGCTGTGACTGGCCCATTCTCACCAAGGGTCTGTTCACCATCCAACCAAATATAGTTCGAGTCGCAAATGGGCCTTGACCTTGACTAACACGAGTTTCATAAGGTTCCAGGGCCTTCGGAACGTCACATCCAATAAGCAAGCCGATATCCAAATCGATCGGAATACTAGTCGGAATACTGTCATTACTCACGGGTAGGCTCGGTACTGAAAACACGAACGGAAGATCAACAAAGTAATTCTCTTCCAGATCAAATACTTCTAGACTGAAGAGATTGCAGCTCATTATACAGTTCTGTTTGCCGAGGGTAGTAAGGGAAAGTCGTGTCTTGTCCCCTTCGATGCTTAAAGTCTCCACGAGCTTGTTGGAACAGAATGTGGTATTGGAGCCGCTATCGAGAAAGGCGTAGGTTACGGTTGAACTACTTGATCCTTTAGCCTTGACCCTTACAGGAACTATCGGTAAGGCAGTAGCTGATTTGCAGGCCCCGATTGAAGCGCACTGACCATCGGCACTGATAAAGCTGTTTTGGGCGTTGCTTGCAACATTGCCGTCTGGTATGGACGCTTCATGCTCATTAGTATTCTCACGAGGTGATGTCTCCTCAGGAACTTGTCCATCTCTCTGTGGGTGGAGATATGTGGAGTGCTTCGATTGACATCCAGAAACCTTACAGAAACTTGACTTGGGGCACGCCCTCACAAAATGGCCAGGAGGGAGGCAGTTAACACAGAGACCCTTTGAACGAACGAACTGAAGTCTCTGCTCCACTTGAAGCTTCTTAAAGTCTTTGCAGCGGACTAAGACGTGATGACCATTGCAGAAAGAACACTTGACAGGTAGCCTCGCTGTCACAGTTGAGCCAATGGATGAATCTGGCTGCTTATTGTTAACATCATGGTGGTGTCCGTTATTCCCGGAAGTAGCAAAATTGGCACCTCTTCTATTGAATGATCCTTTTGAATCCCTTCTGCCAATCTTAGGATCATCTTTAATGTCTCCAAACACCTGATGGGCCATTGTGCGTGCTTTCACATCCACAAACTTCGCGAAGTCGTGGAAAGTGATCTCTCTCTGCTCATTATTCGTAATGTCATCTGCCTTGTCGCGCCAACTTCGTCTCAATGGGAGAGGCAACCTTCTCACAATTTTCTGTAAACTGTCAGGATTGTCAACTTTGTTGAGGTAACCAACATCTTGCAAAGTATTCTTACAATTTGTAAGTGCAATTGAAAGCTTTTGGAGAGCGTTACAATCCTCACTCTTTATGGGTGGCCCGTTTACTAAACGTTCTACCAGGGCTGTTGCGATTTTATATCCTTGACCGTACCTTTCCTTCAAAAGACGGCGTGCTTCGATGTATCCCCTATCTGGTTCCATCGCCAGGCAACTTTTCATTAAATCATGGACATCACCACGAGTGTATTGCATAAGATAGTGTAGGCGCATCTTGCTGTCGTTGGTCTTCGCCTCAATAAGATTCATAAACGACCGCACGAAGTTGTAGTTATTGGCAGGGTCTCCGTCAAACACTTGCACCTCGCTGCTTGGTAATAGGAGTGACAAGGAAAGCTTGTTTTGCTGAGCGAGTAGTTCCTGCAATTGCAGACCACGTGATTCTTGGAGATAAAGAAGACTCTTGTTATCCCTCTGTTGCTCTCTCTGGATCTCTATTAGTTCTTGTAGGAATCTCTCCCCGGTAGATGAGCCATGTAATGATGGACTATCTTTTATACCGTCTTCAAGATGACCGGCAAGGCGAACATCTTCATAGTATTTGTTCTCTAAAGGCTTGGTGTCCTGTGGAGCCATGGGACGATGTGGCTTCATAGGAGAAAATGGCTGTTGATCGAACGGAAGTGGGAGCACTTGAGCAGGAATTCCGGATGGCTGTTTGATGCTGGCAGTTTCTAGCTCGGCATTCGCGTACGTTTGCTCCTCGGCCTGCGCTCTAGCAATTTTCCTTTCCAGATCCAGCTCACGCTTTCTTTGATCGAGGAGTAACTTGGCTTCTTCTTGAAGTTGTTGCTGCTTAATAACTTCCTGCATTATGTCGAAGACATAATTCTTCTTGCTGTATAGCTAGCTGTTTATGGAGGGTTGCGGAATCTGCTTGTAGAGCTGCCCTTTTTGCAGCAGCGGCCAATCTTGGACTATGCACATGAGCCGAAGAGCCACGACCTGATTTTCGGGAAGAGGCATGCGACGCGCACGATCGCGTGTGTGTTCTCGAACTGACATTGCTAACTGAATCTTCCGGTCGAACTTCGCTCCCGTAATTCTCTGCACTGGCCCTTGAGATAAACTGATGTAATGTCTCTTGAAAATTAGCAATCCTTGCACATTCGGATTCGTAATAATCTTGGGAGTCTTGAATCTCATCTTCATCACTTAATATTGAATGGTAATTTGCATGAGCAGTTTTGAAAGCCTCTATTATCTTGTTAAACTCTTGAGCCTTGGATAACAATTCCTCCGTTAAAGGCGATTGCGACATACACATAGTGATTTCAGTAATTTTCTTCGTAACGTTACCCTTTGCCACTCATCTGCTTCTACGAAGACGGAGTAAACTCTAATGCCTAACACCCTCTTGATCAAGCGTTACGTTGGGTAGAACTTGGCGACGGGTAGCTTGGCCATCGGTTTCTTCTTCATGTGGAACAACGTGCCCAGCGGCTGGGCGGACCGTCGCATGCTGAACCCACGTCAAGACGGCGACGTGCACGTCTTCTTCTGGTTGGGGGGCGGCCAAAGCCCACGTCATCAACGTGGTGTTGTACGCTGTATTCGAGAACGTGTTGGAGATCAACCCCAAAGGGGCCGTGCTGTACAACGTCTACCGGGTATAAAGTTGTGAACACTTGACCCCGAGAAAGCAAAGATGGAATTCGTGGCCACCACCAACCGGCAGTTGGACTTTTTGGCCCACAGGGATCCCACCTTGGCTCGGTATTTTGCGGGGGTGTTTGCCAGCGACACGTTACCCGTGCCTCAGGACAAACCCATGCCACGCGGGTACATTGTCAACACGGACCCGCACAACTGACCGGGCACGCATTGGATTGCCCTGTGCACCGAAGATGACCGATGCGAAGCGATGGACAGTTACGGCTTGCCCCTGGTGACCTACGACTGTCACCCCTTGATGTAGTGGATCGTGAGCCATTGGCGGTGGATGGACACGAATCGACAGAGTCTGCACACCATCACCAGCCAGAGTTGCGGGCATTACGATGATTATGATGATTATTATGATGTATTTGGCCGGCAAGAGTCGGGGTGAAACAATGCACGACTTTGTGACATTGTTCGATCGTCAGAATCTGGTCCAGAACGACCATTGGGTGGGCCAGTGGTTAAAACGTCAGATCCAACGCCAAGGCACTGAATGGACCCGTTTAGATTTTAAAGACTAGTCACAGAGTAATGCGTTGTCAATAAAAGGTTGAAAAATTGAAAAAGCTGTCGTGTGTGCGTTTTTTGGGGAGTCGGATCGAAAAAAGGAGCATGGGCCGGGTTCCCCCGAGTGGAGCACCGCCGCAGCCCCGACCCTAAAGGAGGGCCGGTCGAACCCATATAAACGTCCGAATGCATGGGGGTGTCCATGTGGGAGAAATGTTGCGTTCGCCCAGCAGCGTCTTGGTGGTGGGTCCGTCGGGGTGCGGCAAGACTGTGTTCATGACGCGTCTGTTGGCGCAGGCGGCCGACCATTTCGCCGTGCCTCCCCAGACCGTGCATTATTGTTACGGGGCCTGGCAAGACAAGTTCGAACCTGCACGACGGGGTGCCCGATCCGTCTGACATCTGACTTGACGGCTTGGTTCCCGTCAGAGCAGCACGGTGTTGGACGACCTGATGGCCGAAGGAGGCAACGACGAACGTGTGTTGGATCTCTTCACCAAAGACTTGCATCATCGCAGCATCACGGTGGTGTACCTGTGCCAAGACATGTTTCCGCCCGGCAAGTACGCCAAGACCATTTCGCGCAATGCCCATTACGTGGTGGCGTTCAAGCACCCGCGGGATCGGTTGGGCGTGCGGAATCTGTTGATGCGAGTGTTTCCCACGTATTGGCGGGACATGATGGCCGTCTACGAACGTCAGATGCAACGCCCTTACGGCTACCTCCTCTTGGATTTCCATCCCGCCTCCGACGATTGGTACCGCGTCTTTGCGAACGCATTAAAGGACGAAGGGTGGACGCAGACGTTCACTTGTCAGACCTCGGACGCTTAGAGATGACATGGACACGTGGTATCCCGTGGGCCTAGGCGCCGCCGCCGGACACACGGTCCACGCCGCTGAACGCGACCGAGCGGCCACTGAACAACACCTCGACACTCCCCAACCCGACGTGGATCTGGCCTACACGTCGCTCGCACGTCGGCAAGTACGCCAAGACCATTTCGCGCAACGCCCATTACGTGGTGGAGTTCAAGCACCCGCGGGATCGGTTGGGCGTGCAGAATCTGTTGATGCAAGTGTTTCCCATGCATTGGCGGGACGTGATGGCCGTCTACGAACGTCAGATGCAATGCCCTTACGGCTACCTCTTCTTGGATTTGCATCCGCCTCCGACGATCGGTACCGCGTCTTTGCGAACCCATTAAAGGACGAAGGGTGGATGCGGACGTTCACTCGTCAGACCTCGGATGCTTAGAGACGACATGGCCACGTTGTATCCTGTGGGCGTGGGGATGCACCGCCGCCGGGCACACGGTCCATGCCGCCGAACGCGACCGAGCGGCCACCGAACAACGCCTCGACACTCCCCAACCCGACGTGAATCTGGCTTACACATCGCTCCATCAACCCACCACGTTGGACGAATTGTTCGCCTCCGTGTCAACGCCGTCCCCTTTGATGTTGGGCACCTCAGTCGTGGCCGGGGGCATGCCTCGCCAGACGGCTGCCGCCACAGTGGGCGTGGGCTCCACGTCCTCGGACACGGCCTGGATCACTCGCATCAATGCTTGGTCGTCCGTGGGTCACAAACGTCCTTGAGCACAACCCCTGCCCGCTCCAGCTACCCTGCCGTCGTCCGTAGGGAGCAGTAGCAGCAGCAGCAGCCGTTGGAGCACGAGATGGCATCCCCGACGATGTGGAGGGGATGGAGGAAGTGGTGACGGCGGCGGGGGTGGGGACGGCGGCGGGGGTGGGGACGGCGACGGGGGCAGTGACGATGACGACGACGACGATCGCCCGGGACGGCATTTGAACCAAGAAGAATTGCGACAGCAATTGGATCTGTTGGCCAAAGATCAACGGCAATGGGCTCGGGGTCGGACCATCGCCGGGGTGACGCACACCAATACCATCACCACTGTCTATAAAGACGGCGGACTGCTGGTGGTGCGACGGACCTCATCGTGTCTGTCGACTCCGAACTCGTAAAAAGATGGCTCACAAGACACCCGTGACGTGACACCCTGTTGACGTTGACACCGGCCCCCCTGCAAGGGTGGACGCCCGACGCCTTGCAACGGTTGGATTCCTTGTTCGCCTTCTACCACCGGCAATGGTGGTGTCATTGTCGCACCTTCACGCACATGCGACGGGTGCACGCCGCGTGGAACGGGTTGGCGCTCTTGATCGTGGCGGCCGGGTTGATCGTGGCGGCCGGGTTGATCGTCGGGCCCGTGTCGGACGACAGTCTGTTGGTGGCTTGCCTGGCGGCCTTGGGCACGGCGGTCAAAGGGTGGACAGATTTCAAGAAATTCGCCTTCAAAGTGGACATGGCCCATTGGGCGTACACCACCTATGCCAAGACGTTGATCAAATTGCGCACGTACGTGTGCGGCATGCCGTCGGACCCCGCGGCCAAGTTGTTGATCAAGATGCAGATGTTGGATGACGTGGTGACGTACGTGGCCCTGCCGTTGACAGACTGGTGCCTGGCCATCTATGCGGCCCGCTTTGAGTACGTGCCGGTGCACAGGGACTGTTACGTGAATGGGTGTGCCCGACCGTTGGTGCCCATCGAACGTATAAAAGCAACACCGCCTTTGTCGTAAAAGGAGAAGGATGCCCCAGATAAGGCAGGCAAGGCAGACAAGATGACGACCCGCCGCCGCCGAGCCCGCTGTCAGATGGGGGGACTCTTCCCCTTGCGGGCCTTGTTGCCGGCAGCCCTCATGGCCGGTAAAGCAGTGGCCTTGGGCAGGGTGGCCGGTGCAGCCGGGTACGGGGTCAAGAAAGGACTGGAAGCGGCCACCCGCAAATGGCTCTGATCCATAAAAGGGAGAGGCTGCCCTGTGAAAAACAACGATCGAACAGGATGCGACGACGCCGCCGTCACACCATCAACGCCGTGAAATGGGCCATCCCCCGCCGACACAAGACGACGACCCGCCGCCGTCAGACGGGTCGACTGTTGCCGTTGCTGGCCTTGGTGCCGGCGGGCATCATGGCGGTGGGCAAAGCGGCCGCCTTGGGTGCCATCAGTGGGGCGGCGGGCTACGGAGTCAAGAAAGGGCTCGAGGTGGCAATGCGGAAATGCTACGATGCACGAGCGATGGAGAAAGCGGCCTGGGCAAAAAAGAAACGCGGGGTGATTCGACATCCCGACGGGTCCACCTACACTTGGCAACGTTCATAAAAGAGGGACCCTCGGTGGGGTCACAACGATGATGAAACGGTTGCGACGTCAACGGCCATTTTTGCAAGCCCTCTTGCAAGAAGCGCAGGGGCCGGGTGTGCGGCGAGACCTGTTGCAGCACGCCAACGCCGACCAGATCAATGTCGTCAGCGAATTGGTGTTGAACCTGTTGAAGAAACGCATCCCCGTGGTGCCGCCGTTGATGGCCCGGCCCCGCAAGCATAAGGTGTTGCGCGAAGTGGGTCGACGTAAGAATTCCTTGAAACGTCGACGGGCTTGGCTCCTCTCGCAGCAAGGCGCCGGACTACGGACGAGTCTCCGTGACACGTGCCGATGCGTACTACCCTTTGGGCCCTGATGCAACTCTTGCAAGAAGCCAATGCCGAGAACACCCGGTTGTGGCACGAGACGCGGCAGTGGCAATGGGATTTCATGAGGGTGCTGGAACAGTATAATAAGGTGTTGTGCGACAAGATGGAGCTGGAGAAACGCCTCTACTGCGACCCGTGCTGTCACTCGTTGGAGGTCGACGGGCAAGTGACCTTGTGCAAGATGTTCGCGCGTCGCGTCCCGTGAGGATGGAAGAGAAGGAAGTGCCCGAGTTGGTGCAGTATTACAAGGGCACGGTGGGCGAGAATCCATCGTTGACGTGTGCGGGGCGGATGGGGGCCAAGAAACAACGGTTGCTGTCTGACGAGTCGTTGTCGGGCTCTGAAGCCGTGCAGCGCGTGAAACCCGTGTCCAGTGCCTTGCGACGCACCACCAAACGGTTGCGGCAATTCACGGCGTGGCGGCGGTCAAGAAAGACACGGGGCCTGCTCAATTCGGGGCAACTGTTCAAGTCCAACAAGCCCTTCGAGTTGGAATTCGTCCATGTGCGGTACGGACCACAAGGCCAAGGCCGATCCAAGCGCGGCCGACCGGGGCACAAGGCCACCGTCAAGTTCCGACTGGGTAAGAAATGGATCGTCCCGATGCCGCGGGACGACGACGGACTGTGCTGCGCACAGGCCCTCGTGACCGCGCGAGGGCTCCACCTGGCTGGCCGCAACAATGCTGAGAGGGACAAGTGGACCCGAAAATGTCAACGGCGATGGGATGCCGTGACCATTGCGTTCTTGGAGGAAGTCGGCTTGGGGCCCGGACCCTGCGGACTCCAGGAACTCGCCCGTCTGGCCATGGCGCCCAGTCTGCTCGAGTATTGCCTCGTGGTCGTGGACGCCAACTGTCAGTACACGTGCTTTGCCTTCGGGTGAGGGGAAACCCTCTTGGCCCTGCTGCTTGAAGATGAGCATTACGACACCTTGACCACGTTGCTGGGGTTTTTTGGCAGCAGTTATTTCTGTGGACGGTGCCTCCAACCTTACAACACAGATGGAGTGCGTCGATGCTCGGCAGGACGCGGCCTTCACTGTCCCGGGTGCCAGCAGGACACATGCGAGGACTTTCACAAAGCCTACCAGACACGATGCTCGGCCCACCTGCCGTGCTCGGCCTGCCGCCGCATCTTTTACGGCGAGACCTGCCTCGAGTTGCACACGACCCACACCCATCGCGGCACCCCGTCGGGACCCGGCCAACCGTGCGTGTGCCAAGTCTGGCGGAAATGCGGAATGTGCCGTAAACTCTTGCGCACGATCAAAGATCTGCTGCGGCTGGAACCAGTGCCCGTCGTGCCACCAAGACGTGGAGGTGGCCATGCATCGCTGCTTCATGCAGGTGCCGCCCGGCTCCGAGGAGGTGGAAGAACAGGCCCGCCTGGCCCAAGGTCGCAAACGACGCCAGCGAGCGCGATGCCAGGGAGGAGAGGCCTGTTTGGGATGCCAGACTTTGCGTGCCAATGACGCCCTAGATGACGACGACGATGACGACGACGATGGACCGTATCGTCCCCCGTTGCTGGTCTTTTGGGACGCAGAGGCCATGCAGAACACCGGGCAGCACATTCCCAACCTGATCGTGGGCATGACGGTGGAGGACGACACCCCGCAGGTCTTTCGCGGCGATGAGTGTGTGGAACATTTCCTCCAATGGCTGGAAGACCTGACGGAGGACGAGACCCGGCACGTCACGGCCCTGGCCCACAATTTTCGAGGCTACGACTTGTACTTTGTGGTGAAACGTCTGACCCAACGCAAACAGATGTTCGAGCAGACGCGCACGGGGGACAAGTTGTTGCAGCTGACGTACAAGTCGGGGTACGTCCGATTCATCGCCTCGTTGTCCTTCTTCGCCATGAAGTCGTCGGCCTTCCCCAAGACCTTCGGACTGGATCCTGCCCAATTCAAGAAGGGGTATTTTCCACACTTGTTTAATACCCCGGACCATGCTGATTACGTGGGCGACATGCCGGAGGCCGAAGCGTACGTCCCCAAAAAAATGACGGCGGAGGAGAAGCACGACTTTGAGGCATGGTATGTGGAGCAAGTGGCCGCCGGGATGCAGTTCGACCTGCAGCGCGACCTGTTGGAGTGCTGCATCTCCGACGTGCATCTGCTCAAGGAGGGGTGGTTGGTGTTCCGACGCGACTTCAAGGCCCTCATGCGGTTGTGTCCCTTCGAGAAGATGACCATCGCCAGGGCCTGCATGCATGACCTACGCCTGAACCGCATGGAGCCTGAAACCATCGCCTCCGAACCCTTGCAGGGCTGGTGCTTGGCGCCCAAACACTCCCAAGTGTCCATGGACTGGTTGACCTGGGAAGAACATCAGTTGCGCCAGGCCACCTGGGCCGGTTTGATGGAGGAACAACGGCAAGAGCACGAGGAACGGTTCTTGAACGAGGGGACGAATGCCGACCATCCTTTTCACCACGTCGACCGGATCCGACACGCCCGCAACCAGGGTGAGAACCGGATCCCGGGCACGAACTTGATGGTGGACGGGTATGACCCGGACACGAACACCGTCCTTCAGTTTTTGGCACGGGTGTCCCACCTGTTACCCGCAGCGGACCGAGACCTTCCGTCGTTTGGACAATCGCTCCATGGACGACATGTACCGCCACACCATGGAGCGGTTAGAGGACTTGCGTCGTTGAGGGTACCATGTCAAGGTCTACAAACTGGGGACGATGGACTTGTCGTCGTAGTTTGGGTTGGCGTACTGCACGATCCTGCCACCGGACACGTTGTTCCATCCCGTCCTGCCTTACTGGTGCGGTGGCAAACTCACGTTTCCGCTGTGCCGGAACGGGAACGGGACATGGACAAGCCCTTCCACGAGACACCCTTGGTTGCCATCATATAGATGAGGAGTGGTCGCTGACGGGAAAATGGTGCATCCCGGAGATCCTGAAAGCCGTGGAGATGGGCTACGTCATCCAGCACCTGCACGAGATGAGTCTATTCTCCCCACCCCTCTCTCCCTTTTTTGGGGACGTTCCCTCATCCTCTCTTCTCGTTTTGTGGGTTTCAGATCTGCCATTTTGACGAGATGCGAGTCGGGTTGTTTGCGGACTACATCAACACCTGGCTCAAAGTCAAGACCGAAGCGTTGGGGTGGCCGGCCGAGTACGACACGGAGGCCCAACGTCAAGCCTATGTCGAGGACTTTGCCCGACACGAGGGGATCCAGTTAGACCCGGCCAAGATCGCCAAGAACCAGGGCCAACGGTCTTTGGCCAAACTCATGCTCAACAGCATGTGGGGGAAATTCGGACAGCGGGACAACTTGATGCAAGTCAAGGAGTTCAACGACCCGCAGACCTTCTGCTTGTTCATGGACAGCGACCAGCACGACATCCGCTACGTCAGCTGTCTGGACGAACACTGTGTCGAAGTCCATTTCCGGGCCCAAGACCATTGTGCCAGCCTCAACGTCAACACCAACGTCTTCGTGGCGGCCTTCACCACCTGTTGGGCCCGCTTGCAGTTGTATGAGGCCCTGGAACTGTTGGGGGACCGGGTCCTCTATTAGGACACGGACTCGGTCATTTACGTGCATCGTCCGGACCAACCCGACGTGGCCCTCGGCACACATCTCGGTGAGTTCACCGATGAACTGGAACCCACCCAGCACATCGTGGAGTTCTGCTGGGGGGGGGCTAAAAATTACAGGTATGTGTGCAACGATGGCAAGACCATGTGCAAAGTCAAGGGGCAAAACCTCAATGCCGAAGGGTTTGCCCAACTGAACTACGACGTGTTGTGTGAATTCACAAAGGCAGGGCTCCACTGTTCCGAGGCCGCCGCGTGCAAGAAACGGATTCACAAGCGTGCAATTATCGTGTGGGACCCCAAGACCTATACCCTGCACACGCGGCCTGCGCACAAAGACTATCGTATGGTCTTCACCAAGTGCATCTTGGATCCGGTCACCCAAGCCAAGACGTACCCATATAGTACCCGTTTCCCCGAGGACCCCCTTGACGAGGCCGCCCTCGACAATTTGCACCTCCTCCGTGGGCTGCTGTCCGAGGACGACGACGACGACGAGGCGATGGACTGTTTGTAAAAAGGTTGTTGGGAGGGGACCTGGGTCAGCACGGAGGGGGTGGGTCTGTTGGAGACGGTCGGCGTCGTGGCCTGCACTGTCGTGACGGACCCCCTTCTCGGTGACCACCAGGTTTTCTTCCATGTTCTTCTTCTTTGTCATTCGTTTTCTTGCTTGCTTGGGACGGGAGCATCACTCGGACCTCCCCCACGTTCCCGTTTGTCAA
>BLFK01000118.1:584425-599536 GCA_014634185.1 Astreopora myriophthalma | reverse complement strand
TACTACTACTACTACTTACTACTACTACTACTTACTACTACTACTACTACTACTTACTACTAATATATAGATTTATCCAAGCCTAAAAGCGGGGCTCCCGTTTAGTACTTTCATTTCCCTTTAAACTGTAAATGCATTCTAAAATATTGCGAAGGAATTCACAAACGTTTTTTACTATAGTTTAGTGTCGAGGTCGGTTAACAATTTTGTCTGTTTTCCACAGCACGGAGTCTTTCCGCTTCTCGACATTCTTCGCTACAATTTTGTCTGTTTTCCACAGCACGGAGTCTTTCCGCTTCTCGACGTTCTTCGCTACAATTTTGTCTGTTTTCCCCAGCACGGAGTCTTTCCGCTTCTCGGCGTTCTTCGTTAACATTTTGTCTGTTCTCTGGAGCCCGGACTCTTCCTGCTTGTCGGCGTTCTTCGCTATAATTTCGTCTCCTTTCTCTTTCCCGAGCGCGCCTTCTTTCGTTGTCGAAGATTCCTTAAAAGGGGGGAGTGTCTCAACCCTTCTGGAGCTTAGTGTAGTCTGCATTTTGGTACCCAGTCTGCAGTCTGCGGCCTGCACTTTGTACTGACCGCTTTCATATCAGTGTTTACGTGGTTTCTCTCTGCCATTTTGAATTCTTATGGCGATCACTGGTGTGCACTCGTTCCCAGACTCCCGTTCCCTTTTCCCCATTGCCCGTTCCTAGTTTTAGTACCATCCTGCACTTTATTTCCTGCATTTTATTTCACTAATTTGAAGTATAAACAATGCTCTTTCGGACCAAATTAGTCGTTTTGGGAAAATCCGTGTAGCAGAAGGCCTTTTTATCATTTGAAAATAGACAAAATGTAGACCTCTCGTTTAACCGTCTTGGGTCGTTCACTTAGAAAACTCGTCAAATCACGATCTAATTAGCTCTAAATACACAAGAAAGGAAGTACAAATACGACGTGCAATCAGTTTTTAATGAAGATTTTTACTTTTCAGTTTATGAGCCTCTGAATATGCCGCTCATTTTCCATCGATTTTGGCCGATTAGGTGCATCGAAAAGAAAAAAATCGTACAAAAATAATTTTTGATTTAGCAAACTTCAAACAATATTTTTGTAACTAGTGCCCGTAGGGCCTCATTCTGGGCGAGTTTGGAGGAATTCGATTTTTTTGCTATTTCCAAGTCTAGTTGATATTTACGCGGACCTGCTCTTAATATCAGTAATGGTGGGTGTTATTAAAAATATGATGTAATTTATTTTTTTAATTTGACAAGGTTGAAATAAAAGTGAAAAAGTGAAGGGGGGAAAAACTCCCTGGGGAACAACCTGGGGAATTTGGGCAGACATTTCATTCTTAGCTCCTCAGCAAAGACAAGGAAAGCACCCATGATAACTGGCTGAAGAGGGGTGCCCGATTTCCAACAATGTTGATGCTGTTTCTGTCTTACAGCCAGAAGCTTTACAAACTTTACTCGCGCATATTTTCCCAAATTGCAGTCGAAACCCTGTGCGAAAGCTAGACATACCCTTTTATGTTCTTCACAGAATTATTTTGTCTTTGGTACCCAAGGATCAAAACACTTCAACATTATGCAGGACAACTGATTTTTTTTTCAGTGCTTTTCCTTTGTTTCTTCATCGCTAACAAGTAATTTCCAGCATTGTCTTACAGGAATGTAACGAAAATTCAACTTGGAAATGCCACAACACGCAGGAGCAGACAGGATGTATGCGTTTGGGTGGGTAAACTTACACAATCCGAAAATTTAAGTGTTCGGGCATGAGTTAAAGTCAATGTCAATGGCAATATTTGACTTCACTTTTGACCAAAAGCCTTACGATAACAATGATCGAGAAACCAGGAAAACAGTTTTCTTTTATTGCAACATGAAACTAAATGATGAATGAAATATGTATAGTAAGAGTGAGCATATCGTGTTGAACAAATTGCGCTTGTTTTCTTTCAGAAGAACTAAACTTAGGGCGCTTTCCCTCTGAGAGAACTGACCTGCCAGAGGGATATCATGCAACTGTTCCTTCAAATTCTTTGCAAACTGACAGGTCTGGCCGGGCAGTTCTGAAAGGAAAGCATCCTTAGTTAGGCCATCTTCAAACTTGCCTATTTCCTCTTAATGTAATGCAAGGACAAGTAATTTAGTGTGTTTGCCGATAGTCCTCTGACCCTCAATGTGGCTGTCACAGAGTTGCTTTTGGCAATTAAGGTAATGCTACTCAGAGGGCTTTGACACAGCACAGCACTTGCTATCTTTAAGTTGATTTTTGTCTGTCCTTTGGCAATCCTGAACAACAACAACAACAACAACAAGAGCAACATCAATCAATCAATCAATCAGAAACAGTCTACAGGTAAGCAAAAAGGTCGCATCAAAATCCCTACTCACCAAGCTGCTCGTCCTTTGACGTGGGTCTTGGGGGAGATGCTGATCTCCCAAGAGGGGGTGGGGTGCTCGTTCTTGGTCTGGAATCAGGAGTGCGAGGGATCTTCGGCCTTGAAATAAAAGCTTTTTGATACTCAGGTCTAAACCACAAAATATATAAAAAAAATCAGCAGTTCTAACGAACTTGGAATGTACACGCTGATAACCAGTTTAAATGTCATACTTTGACTTTTAAGCCAATGGACTGAGTTCACTGACAATTTCCTGGGAGTTGCTATCACTGAAAAAACATTTGTGAGAAGAAAATTAATACTATTCAAAACTACTCTCGGCCATTTTAGTTGCAGCAAACGACCGACAAGGAGCTGACTTTGCACAGACAGGAGGGGGGGGGAATTCATCAAGCACTCACTGGCAACGCCCAAAATCCACGAGTTTAGAGTGTCTAAAAGTGCATGGTGAGTATCATTTTTGGTTTAGAAAACCAAGTTGAACTTGTATTGAAATTTGTCAAATTGCTCCTTTTTTTGTTATTTTCGTACAAAACTTTTTCACACCTAGTATTCTTTCCGAAATAATGACAGCAACTATGTATCTCTCTTATCGACGCATTCATTACATCATCACCTAACCTAAATAAAAAATCTGGTGTATTAAATAACTCCTTTACTGACCATTACCCGATTTATTGGGTGTTTAGATCAGGAACATCAGAGAGGAGAACGCATAATTTAATATCTTCAAGGAAAATTGACCAAAAGAGAGCAAAGCAATTCACTGATGAGCTGAATTTATTCCGGGAAGGTTTTCCAGATGAGTTACTGATTGTTGGCCGTAAGGATGCTGAGGAAGTTAATGAACTCTGGAGTAACGTCTTGAATGTTACTAGAGAGAAGACAGATAATTATTTTCCATTAACTACAAAGCATGCGAGCCAGAAGACACAGCCACAGTTAAATTCTGATATCCTGATTTTAACGAGGAGAGGAGACTCTACACATAAACGTGCAGTAGCAACAGGGGATAAGGTTTTTGTACAAGAAATTGAGAAATGAATGTACTCGACCACAAAGGCAACAAAAGAAACAGTACTTCAGAACACAGCTTCATGAAAATGGTCGAGAACCATCAACGTTTTTGAAACTTCTTCATACTGTACTTCAGGCGAGTGTAAAAGGCAAGTTAAAATTGACAAGCTTGAAATAGATAATGTTCAGATAACTGAAGATGCAGCATTGCTAATTTGATAAATGAGTACTATACCTCAATAGCATCTGACCTATTACAAACAGTGGATGGTGGTAATAGGTAATAGGTTTATATACTGCAGATATACCATACAGGTCATGGCAGTTTACAATTCTTTCTCTGGGGTGAGATTGGACATCAGCCTGTGAACACACCTCTGGCAGCCGTTATCAGTGAATATTTGATCTCCCCCACCCACCCAACCCACGCATGAATATGAAAGGAGGACGGATAAGATTACATTCATGAAGCCCAGATCACAACACCGGGATCTACACCCCGTACTCTTTGTGAAGAGTGTGTGTGTTCCACAAAGTTATTATGAACAAGGGCTGTGAGATGGGACCTTCGGTTTATCGTCCTTATAATTATCGAAGACTAGACAGTCTGTCAGAAATTGACTTTTTTTTGGTCCTCCGATGGGACTTTCTGGGATTTAGCTCGAACAAGAGCAAGGGATTTGCAAAGAATCAAACAAAGGGGCGTGATCAGTCTCTCAAGTTCTCTCTAGGCAAGAATGATGAAGTGATCGCCTCTCGAAACGCAGATGCAATGTTAAGGCATGAAGCACTTTTAATGTCAAAAGTGCAGGCTGCTCACACTGTGAAAGAGTCCATTATCTGGCCAAACTTTATTAGTGGTGAATCACAACAGCAAGTAAACGACTGGGCTCACGACTTCGAAAAAATTTTGAAAGAAGCAGATGAAAAGGCATTATCGATGCGGCAATTGGTAGAGGAAATCAAAGAAAATAAGCATATGGCTGACAAGGTCGAATCAGATAAACAGAAAATGGCTCTCGCCAAGAAGAAACATGAGGCGCGAATGGAGCAAGAACGTGAGCTGTTAGATCAGCAAGTAAAATTCCAAAAGGCGGTAGAAGTGAACCACCAGGACCAAGATTTGAAGAAAGCTGTTGTAGCAGAACTTCCAAAGCTTTCTATTTCCAAATTTGACGGAGCATTTTTTAATTGGATGCCATTTTGGAACAAATTCGAAGCCAAGATTGACGCGACTGATTTAGCACCAGTGTCAAAATTCACATATCCAAAGGGGCTGGTTGAGCCAAAGGTCAGGGCAGACATAGATGAATTACCGTTAAATACAGAGGGGTATCAAAGAGGGAAGAGTATCCTGAAGGGAGAATATGGGAAAACCAGCAAAATCGTCAACGCATACATGCAAAATATTTTGGGGCTCCCCACCATGATCAGCGCTGACCCGAACAAGGTGAATGCTTTTTACAAGACCTTGCTGTACAACGTACAGTCACTGCAAACCCTTGGTAAAATAGAGCGAGTGAATGGCATGACCCGTAGTGTTCTGGACAAGCTCAGAGGGATAAAGGCCGACTTAGAGGCCAAACAAACTGGCCAGACTGGGATTTGCCCCGATTGATCCTTGCTATTAAAGAGTGGAGGGACATTAATCCAGCAACTGATGAAAGCAGCAGCTCAAGCAAAACTTCTACAGTTAATGAAATCTCGCCTGTACCATGCTGAAGCCAGGAACCAGCGTTCGTGTGTTTACTGTGATGACGCAAGTTACACCGCGTGCGAATGCACACGTGTGACAACGCTAGATGAAAGAAAGAGATTACTCGCTCAGAAACGAATGTGCTTCAATTGCACCGGGCCTAAACATCGTGCCGCTGATTGCAAAAGCAAAATGATATGCTAGAAATGTGGCCAAAAACATCACACATCAATTTGCCACCATGGAGGCCATCTACTAACAGCCACAGGGAGCAAGGGAGCTGTGGTTTATCCTGTTGTGAAAGTGAGCATGGAGGGAGTAGTATGCCATGCGTTTCTGGATACCGGAGCAGGGAATTCGTATGCTTCAGCCACACTGTTGGACAAAAACTTCCCAGGCACCCTCATTCTAAAGAAGTTCGTCGAATAGAAATGATGATTGGATCAACCACTCGGGAGGTAGAACTTCCCGCAATCAAAGTTTGCTCAGTTGATGGGAAGGACGAATTGACCGTGGATATTACTAAAGTTGAAAGATGGGAGTTACTGATGATGAACAACCCACACTATCAGAAGGTTACTGATTCGTATGATCACTTAAAAGGAGTTGAGATGACAGACAATAACCCTAAGCCACATCTGCCAGTGCACCTGATACTGGGTGCGAGTGAATATGCAGCGTGTTGGGCTTCCAGCGGAACCAGTCGCAAAGAAGACCAAAATGGGGGGGGGGGACTATTATGCTGCCGGGAACTGAGATTGACCACACAAATATGCTTCTAACCCAAGCAAGTAATGTGGACTACCTTTGTGAGGTTTTACATACCTCACAAGCCTGTTGTTCGTATGGGAGCAGAAACCACAAAACTAAGGATCATTTACGACGCCTCGTCTCACGCCAACCCTCAAGTACCAAGCTTAAATGATTGTCTGTACGCTGGGCTGCCGCTTCAGAATCACCTGTGGAGTATCTTGGTTTGCATGCGCTTTCATCCAGTCCTAATTGCCGGGGACCTGAGACAGGCCTTTCTTCAGGTGTGCATTAAGAAGGAAGAGAGAGATGCATTCAGGTTTCATTGGAAGGTCAGTGAACATTGTGAAGTTGAAACATTTGTTCGGTCTTGTGCCTTCCCCTTTTCTCCTTGGGGAAGTAATCAAGTGCCATCTTGAGGCTTGGGAGACTCACTTGCCAGAGCTAGTTGCTGAACTGTGCAGAACCCTGTATGTCAATGACCTGATTAGTGGGAAACCAACGGCAACCGATGCGAGGCAGCTGAAACAAGGAGCAATTGAAATCTTCGCGGATGCCAAGTTTACACTGCACAAGTGGCACTTGAACATTGCTGAGTTAGAAAAGACGTAAGAGCACTTTTGCCAAACAGCAGCTCGGTCGATCGAATGTGAAGAACGGTAGTCTGCTTGGACTTCCCTGGGACAAACGGAAAGACAAAATCAGCATTACCATACTGCAAGAAGATACAGTTGCCACCAAGAGGGGGGGTTTGAGGAGTCTAGCCAGAATCCACGACCCTTTGGGTCTCGTAGCGCCATTAATCGTGAAGGGCAAGTTCTTCCACAGAAAAGTTTGCAATGAAAAGGTGGCATGGGACGCACCACTGCCACAGCATTTAGCAAGAAAATGGGTGAAGTGGAAGGAGTCTTGAGGCCTTTGACACGTGAACAAGAGGAAATAGAAGAAATTCGGCTCCACGCCTTCGGTGATGCAAGCAAGGATGGAGTCTCGGCAGCCGTGTATGCAGTTATGAAGCAGAAAACAGGCATGAACAAGGGGTTGGTAACAGCCAGAGCTCGACTAGCCAAACAGGGGCTAACCATTCCACAACTGGAGCTTGAGTCCGCGCACATGGCAACAAATCTTATTGCCAATGTATGTGACACACTCGTTGGGTTACCAATGAAACAGTCACATGGATGGCTTGACAGTTCGGTGGCACTCCATTGGTTGAGAGGTGGAGGCGAATAGAAGCAGTTCACAGCGAACAGAGTAAGCAAGATACAAGCACATCAAGAGATCACTTGGCATCATGTATCTTCAAAACAGAATCTCCAGACTTGGGAAACATGGAGGTCAAGTCAATGACTGCGAGCTATGGGACCAGATTGGCTTATCAACAAAAGTGAGTGGCCTCCCGACATCGTGACTGCCCCCACCCCTGAAAGCCAAGCAGAGGCAAAAGTAACTAGGGAACTCTTCAGCGGAGTTACTGCATCAATGGACCAATTGGACAAACTACTGGGAAAGTTTAAGCTGAGCAGAGTGATGAGAATTGGTGCCTGGGTGTCCAGATTTACAAGAAATGCACGCCTAAAGAAACCTGAGAGAGTGAGAGATTGACAACTGACGAGATTCAAGTACAACGCCTGCCATGGACCAAGTGTGGCCCAAGAGGTTAGAGGTGACGAAGTCACAGACGATCAGCAAAGGCTGGGTTTGAAAGAGAATGATCAAGGGATTCTTGAGTGTCAGGGCCGAGTTCAAGGTCACTACAAAGTTTATCTACCAGAAACACACCCATAAAAGGTGAAACTTGTAGAAGATGCCCACCACCGTACTTTGCATGGCGGAGTGGGTTTGACTATGGTGCGAGTCAAAGAGAACCATTGGGTGCCAAGGCTGAGGTGGTTGGCCAAAAGAGTGATAAAGTAGTGTCATGGTTGTCGCTGTTTCCAAGCCAAAGCCACTGTTACACCACCACCTGGAAATTTAGCACGAGACAGAACGGAAGGCAGCCGCCCTTTCCAAGTCATTGGGGTTGATTTTGCCGGACCCATCAAGTATCGGCTGACCCAGAAGATAGAGGGGAAGGCATATATAATCCTTTACGCTTGCAGCCTCACACAAGCCCCCTACCTGGAACTAAGCAAGAGTATGGAAACTAGCGAGTTTCTAAGAAGCCTAAACCGTCTAATAGCCAGGAAAGGAAGACAGAGAAAATTTATTCGGACAACCCCAAAACCTTTGTTGCCATGGCAAGTTGGCTAAAGCAAGTTCAGCAAGATGAGCGATTTCACCATTTCCTGGCGACTGAAAACATTAAGTGGCAATTCAACTTGAGCCGTGCCCCATGGTGGGGTGGTCAGTTTGAGCCGTTGGTTGGGCTGGTGAAGTGTTCTCTCAGCAAAACGACTGGAAATGGTCACCTCTGCTGGGCAGAACTTGAAGACATGCTATTAGATGTGGAAGTAACCTTAAACAACCATCCCCTAGGTTACGTGGAGGATGACATACAATTACCCTTGATCACACCTAACAGCACGCAGTTCACTGGGACCACCATTTTACCAGAGAGGGAGCCACATCACGACCTTTGTGACCTACGTAAATGGGCCAAGTACCTGAAAAAGTGCAAAGACGCCATGTGGAACAGGTGGACAAAGGAATACCTCAGAGGCCTTCCCAAGCGACAAACGGGATGCAAAAGGAAGCCCTGTGGCTTCCTTTTGTGTCCCGTTTTAGATTATATACGTTGCAGCAGAATCGTGCGTGACATTTTTCTTCTTCTGTGACGTTTTTAGTGTATTGTGGTGGTCTGGATCGAGCCAGGTCCCGGATGACCACGGGAGTTGTGGCACTTTGAAAAACGCTTTTTCTGAAGGTAAGAACAGTTAAGTAAGAAGTAAGACAGAAGTAAGAAAGTTAAATTAAGGTTTCTCTACGGTTTACGGTATCAAGGACTCTATTTTTTACGGATTAAGGATTCTATAAGGTGTTGCAAAGGCACTACGACACAGATGTAAGTTTTTCTGTTCATTTAGAGTGATTTGTTTCTTGTTTTATTGTATTTTCGTATTCGCACCGTGCTCGCTTTGTAATGCTAGGTTTTGTTGGTTTTTCGTTACCACACTATCGCATCATATCATCACATTACCGCTTCGCTCATTGTTTCTGAATCAGCTATTGGTAAAAGAAATCAGTTGTAGCAATCAAGACTGCGTGTAAATGAATTTCTGTGGATCCTTCGAATAAACTGAGTTGTTGTTTGTATGTTACACGGCTCATCGTAAGGTCTTAGTGTAGCAGCTCCGCCGCTACAATATACAAAGAAAGAATGAAGTGTACAAAGAACGAACGACAAAGAACGAAGAACAAAGTGTAGCTGGTGTAGAAAGATCAACCAGACCACAACTTTCACCAGTCCCAACAACAAGAACACTTTTACGATATTTCATGCAGTGGACTGCCAGTTGTCATGGATCATTTACATAATCAAATGCAACATTTGCAAACTCCAATACATTGGCAAAAGTTAAACAGCATTTAACCTACGGTTAAACAATCACAGAAACCATATTAAAAAGGGAGTGAGTAGCTGCGAACTCACTGAACACTTTTTACATAACACACGGACTCATGATACTTTGATAATAATGTTACCATCACCATTATAGAACAAATCAAAAAAGGTCACTTAGAGACTGAAAGAAAGAAGGAAGTCCTTTGAGAAAGAGAGATTTTCTGGCAAAGAACATTAAACTCCATTCAACCGTATGGACTAAACAAAAGAACTGGATAAAGTTTTTACACAAGAGCCTTTATAAAGTTTTGGGTACACAAATTGTTTAAAACATACGTTATAAAGGTTGTAAAACTGTTAACCAATTAGAAATACTAATTGTTTACAAAACATTCTACTCAACTTCTAATGAAGCAACACGCACTGTATTGCGTCGCATAATTAACCAATTAAGACTCTGTAACAATTGCATGTTAAGGCCCCTGAAGAAGGCAGAAGCTGAAACGTGTCGGGTCTTGAATAAATCATTGAAAATGGAAGTCCATTCTCCATTGTGCGAATTATATATATATATATTTTTTTTTTCCAACTTGTCTACATTAAGTAGTTAGAAAGATAGTTTTTATATTTCATATACTTGTATGCTATTTGGCTTGTTAAGACCAGTGTTTTTTAATACTGACAAATTTTTTCCAGTTTAAATAAAGCATTTATTATTATTATTATTACAGCAACAAAGTAGGTAGTACAATTGCTTGCACACAGGAATCATCACCTTACAACATTTCAAAAGAAAACAGACCAGAGATCTAGTGAGTGTATAAGACGTCAATTTGACTGACAATATTAGCAGGACGGGAATAACAGATTCAGAATTATAGGATGTTGCGATAGGCGTACTTGAGAGACATTCGGTAAATGAACGAGAATCTGCTGCCATAATGGACCAGAGAAGATACTAGGGTATAAACAGCAAATATACAAGGCATTCTCTGATTCAAATGGACTGAGTGTCAACGTCTTGCTGCACTTTTCAAGAAAAAGACAATCTTCAATGTGGTATTCAAGTTTGCTACCGTGCTTCTTTGGGGTTAAAAAGTGTTCCAGCTTCCAGTTCATCGTTATTCTGATGGCCGCAAAGCTCGCCTCTTATATTTTATAAATACAAATTTTGCCTTGACAAGGTGAAAAGCTGTCATCTTTCCTTGCATCTCAACGTGATCTTAACACAAGGAGAGTGATAATGTTTATTCCTAGATGTTTGAAAAAGGATTTGCCTCATAGAAGAAACCTAGGAGAAGGAAATAAAAACAAGCTGAATGACCTTAAATTAAGTATTCATTATAGAGCAATCTTACGGGAGCACTGGTGTTTTGAGAACATCCATGTTGTCATCTCCTCCAACAGCCTTGACACCCTTTCCATGGAGAAAGAAATGAAAAGCATTAAATGTAAATAATTGTAGTGAACTGAAGAGCAGCAAGTAAAATGAACTTACCTTTACAGCACTTGCCGGTCGCTCTGTAAGCAACAATGAAAGGTATGAGGTACTTAAGGGTAAGGGTTATCTTTCAATGCAGAATTACCTTAATGCATTCACAAAGCAATGCAGATGAAAACTCCACAAAATGTAGGAAAGTTGATACAGGTTTGAAAAGAAGCAAGGCTTGGTGGTGAGATTTGGCACTCTGAAGTTATCATGCATAAGGCCTATTTCTCAGTAACATAATGAGTCAGTGTCAAGGGTAAGAGGGGGACCTTACTTTTGTTAGTAAAAAAAATGGGGTCGTCTTTTTTAGGTTCTGCTAGATGTCATGACTTACACAAACACAAACAATATTAGTGTTTGTGTAGAAGGAATAACTTCTACAAAACATAATTTATAACAATTTCACAATATAATTTTTAATAATTTCAAGGATCCAAATAGGGAAGAAGGATAAAATCACTTCAAAGTTAAGTGTAATGGTCTTGACAAATTCTGTGACTATTTCACATTATGATGATAGCCAATACTGATCCATGTCCAACCCAACAAATCCTGCTTTATTGAACAATTTTGACTGGGACACATATCCCCCTCACAAATGTTTGTTATAAAACATTTTTTAATATACAATCAGTGAAGGCTTTAGCTTCCTTACTCTCAAAACACTGAAATGACAAGCAATGACAGTTCAGTGACGTACAAGGTAATGTTATGAAAGTCATCCCTTGTACCACAGTCTTGCCCAGTGTATCATATGCCATTGACTAGTCGACTTCATGCACCCAAATATGAAAAAATTAAATTATTGATTAAAGGGGGGGGGGCACACTTAAACTTTTCAGTCCTGGGAGGGGAGTCCATGGTGAAATTCTTATCCCACAGTTTATTCTTCCCACCCCTCCCTTGCCATAAATGCTGACCGGTCCCTAAAGAAGCGAGCTAAAAATGGACAAAAAACTGTCACTTTTACTGAATGACAACACAGGAGGGATTTAATTGGTGAAATAACAAAGGAATTGGCATAACAGTAAAGATAGTTTGTACATGGAGAGGAGCAAACTTAATCATAGAGCATCAACTTACCATCTCTTGCTCCCTTATTAGAGGTGGGTCTGGGCCCTGACCTTGACTTAGATGAGGTTGAAGGCCTGCCCTAAAGACCAAAGACAAGAGTTCATAACAAGCTAAGGCTTATCTTATTGACTCAGGCCACACATCACATCAATTTAACAACTAAGATATTTATACAACGTTATAAAGGGTGTTTGATTGAAAACTGTGACTAAAACATAGTTAATATTTTAGTGACAAAGTAATGGTGAGCTCTAATTGTAAATTAGTATCATAGTTATCGATAATAATTAAGTAGTTACAGAAAAAGTAGTGATTTTTAAACCCAATAAAACAGTGCTGTTCGTTTTTTTCTCGAGAATGCAATGAGCGAGATATAGCAGTTGGTGGCAAAAATCACTCGCTCATTTGATTCCTATAAACGTTTCTTACGCTCTCTGCTGGTCAGTGTGCAAGGCTCGCAGATGAAGTTAGTCTCGGAAGTCACATAACCCTCCTTGTCTCCACGCGGAAACAAGAAAATGAAAAAAAAAAAACGGAAAACGCCACATACTGTGAAAAACAAACAAAGTCAAATACAAGTTGCATAAAGCGAAAGATTTGATTGACATTTAAAACAGGACTCCTAGTTGAATGCGCAACAAAATCCTATAGTTACACAAGTGTATTTATGTGTCTTAGTGTGTGATTTAGTTTTTACTGCAAGGGGTTCAGATAAACATACTATTAAAGAGACTTGCACAGAAAGAATGGACCTTATCACTGTTTAAGACACCATCTAGGCGGCTGGCCAAAGCATAAGAAATTTAGGGTGTTTGTATGTGGATCTTATGTCAAATGATTGTCATGAAATGTTAGCTTTGAGAAATTTATGAACTTCGAGTCAAGGATACAGGGCAAAGGATTACACTCGCCAAGTTTGGCATTGTTTATTATTCTTACCTTTGCTAGATGTTTCCCGGTGGTGTTTTAAAAAGTTTCATATCATTGTTTATTATTCTTTGCCCAGACTGAAAACTTCTCAGAAACAGGGCTCAAAGTTAACTTTTTAGCCCACTAGCAATGTTTTGCTGGTGAGATTTTTTCCTACTAGCAAATGGGTAAAACCACTAGCAAATTCTTGATGAATATAGTAACATCTGGTTAATCTGAAAAGTTTAAAGTTTCCTTTGTCGTTCTCCTGACAGCCACCACCTACATGTATCAACTACAGCCCTGAGGTGATAATCGACCTGTTTTTTTTGCAGCCCTCAATTCTTACCATTGAAGAACCGTTTTCACATAAGCTGTGTTTTCTCTGTTCAAGTCCGAATTCAAACTCTTGCTCTTTGGTGGCTCAGGTCGTTAATGCCAATCCTGTTGGAGGTCGAGGCCCTCTTGAAGAAGGCAGTTATTTTTTACGTCTATGAAAATTTCTAGTAAAAAGCAATCAGAAAGCTGTTTTCAAACGAATGCACAGACAGATGGCACATAGACTCGGTGAAATACTGCTGACCAGGGGCTAACACAAAACATGCTCTTCTCTTAGTGCCAACCATTTGTCTCAGATGTCTTCTGTACATACCTTCTTGCATTCGAACAGCCTTCTTGAAATTTTTTAGTGACATAGATGACTCTAACTTGCAAACATTTGCTAGTGGACACTTTTTTCACTCGCAGATTATCAAAAAGACTCGCATTTTGCGAGTTTCCGAGCGTTAATTTTGAGCCCTGGGAATGTTCCATGAAAAAGTAGCAAAGTCCCTAATTGCTCAGTATCATCTTTCCCCCTGTACCTTCTGTTTGTAGTGTGTGACAACTTGAAATTAATGTTGTCTTCAATATCATTAGTTTATATTGCGTTGAAAAAATGCACGTTAAAATTTTTCAGAATTGCGTAGCAGTTTGAAGTGAGAGACCTTGTCTGTTGTCAGGTGGTTGTAAAGGCTGGGTTCTTTATCCAGTGTCATTTCTACTGACTGATAATGCACAGTATTCAGTTTGAAAACTGGGCAATTTACACAATAAAAGGAAATAAGAAGACAATTAAATGAACTGTGCCTGGACAACCACTCGCAGTTCATCCCTAAAGGATGAGATTATTGAGTCAGGGCTCTGACTGACCTGCTGTTGGGATGCACGACCAATTGTTGTAGTGGCTGGTCTGTGTGTAGGTTCTACAACAGCAATACCTGAAACCACTAAAATGAAAAACATCAGGTGAGTGAATTCACCAACCAGTCACTGGATGTATATGGTACATGCATCAGAGGCTTTCAACATAAATGAATTAACTGACGATGATTACCGCTAAGGTATTGAGTGATTATAACTACAAACACTGTAATTTCTACCCATCCTCATTTCCTGGACCTCGTAGGCACAGGAAACACACAATTAACGAACAAGTAGCGCATGCTCTATGGAAAATTGGAACAAGTTACTGTTGCATGTGCATGCCCAGTAATCGGAAACCGGAAACTAAGCAATTGAAACAGTTTGCAAACGACAAGTGGAAGCCTTGAAAGAGAATTTGAGAATAGAGCCTTGTTGCACACCACACTTCATGCATCTTGGCAGCGAACAGCGACCGTTAAATTCAGTCCATCCAGAGAGAGAACTTTTCATCCAGTCAAGAGCCACTCCACGAATTCTATAATACTCTATCATTTCCACTGTGACGTCATTAAATTGTAAAATCAAAATTGTAATAGGCCATTTCCAAATTCGCTTCAGCCTCTTCTTCAAAGTGAGTCTAAGTGCGAAGTCTTTCTCATGAAAATGAGTTTTTATTCACATGCAAAGTAAAACTTATTACCATCACACAACTTTCGCACTTAGACTAAGGTTAACGTGAATTCGGAAATGGCCTATTGAAGAAACTGAAATGATGCCTTTTTCAACATTTTCTTTCCAACAATTGGAGAAGAACTTGCAAAATCTTTCAATTCAGGGGAGGTGGGTTTTGATCCTACTTTCTATAGAAGCACTCCTTCACTAGCTGAGATACCTCTAAGAGAAAAGGCCTCTAAAGATAAATTCAAACAGACTAATACTAACAAATCCAATGGGGCAGATAATTTGTCAGCAAGACAGACAAGACAGCGTCTCAAGAATTAAGTAAGTGCATTGCAAGGCTAAGCTACGTGGAAGGATCTTATCTGTCACATTGGAAAATTGGAAAGGTTAAAGTCCTCTGGAAAACTGGTAGT
>BLFK01000118.1:574425-576925 GCA_014634185.1 Astreopora myriophthalma | reverse complement strand
AATGACCTTCAGTAGTTTCAAGTACTCTTGTCCCTGGAGTAGTAGGCCTGGTTAGGGGGTGATTGGGATCCTCATGAGCTGACATCTGAGAACAGACAAAAGACAGGGTCAGTATATTTATTCAAAAGAAAAAATTGTAACACACCTACTGTTTTCAGTGGGATTTAGTCTACGTAGTTACTAAAAGAAGGAATGACCTAAAATGACCTAAAATTATCTAAAATGACCTAAAATGATCTAAAATGAATCTAAAATGACCTAAAATGATCTAAAATGAATCTAAAATGATCTAAAATGATTTTAAATTTTTTTGGTTTTTTAACAAAGACCAGTGAGCAGCACAACAGACGACTTCTTGTAGTTGTATACTTTTCGTTTATTCTGACATGTTTTGTCTCTATCGGAGACTTCAGGGAAATTCCCGATAATTACTGTATCACAGCCGCGGTTTTGATTGATGGGAAGTGTCTAGTTTTTCCCCAGCAACGTGGTTTTCATTGGTGCAAAGTTCCAAGTTTTGCTCAGCAACATGGTTTTGATTGGTACGAAGTTCCTAGTTTTTCCCCAGCAACACGGTTTTGATTGGTATGAAGCAAAGTTCTATGTTTCGCCCAGCGACGCGGTTTTGAGTGATGCAGCTATTTTAAATGGGAACTGACACAGGGTTATCTTTTATTCATGCACTACCCTTGACTTGTTTCGCGGCCTCGTTCCAGGTAGGTGTTCTTACAAATGAGATTCTCTACTGGTACTTTTGTCGAAACCTTCTAGACATTACATCTTTATACTTATTTGTGATCAGAAATGTTTAAGTTCATATATGTTATTGGCTGGCTTAAAGTCGGTCCGTATAGTGAAAAGCTATGACCTTGGGCTTGAAAATCAGTGCTGCCCGAGGCCTCAGCCTAGGGCAACATTTTCACATTTTCAAGCCCGAGGTCATAGCTTTTTCACTATATGGACTGAACCTAAGGCATGGGTTGCACTAGAGCGAATTCTGTTTGTTTTACCAAAGATTGGATCAAAATTATAGCTTTTTCTAATGCGACCCCTACGAGCAAATATTGAAAAAATTCGTTAGGGGACGAACTAAATCGCCCAAAGTGAACAAAAATTTATTAAACTCATTAACTGAATGTTTAAGGAAATTGATGCACAGATATGCCTTTACATTGTTTACAAAAGCGTTTTATCAGTGTTTACACAAGAATTTAGCCTAGTCATGTGGCTTTATCTGCGACCAGAAAATGAACCCGAAAAAAATTGGTCATTGCTGATATTTTTGGGTCTTTTGGACCGACCAAAAAAAAAATTTGCCCTAGTGCAGTTTGTTTACCCAACTTTGTCATCGAATCGGCTTACGTGCTGTCTACAAACCTTTGTAAAAAATCTAATGAGGAAATGAGCAAGTGAATCAGATACTAGGCAAGGAGAGACAAAGAAGATAAAAAGAATAGATTTATTTCGAATTACAGTGTACTTTATGTTAGTTGCATCTAGTTCACCAGTTAAGTTCTCCATGCCCTCTTTTGAAAAAATATAGTAAGTTATCTTATTGAATCAATGCTTCACACTGTTAGAAATAACTGTCTAGAGTGCTACATTTCTTTTTCATTGCTTTACAGGGTGTTTTCGGTGTTGTGTTAAATTTATATCAGAACAACATGTTACGCCAATGCCACGATCCAGAAGGTATGTCACTACATTTAGTTACCAAGTAGTATCAGTGCCTATCTTACACCTTTAGAGTTATTTTAAGCTCCTTCCAATGTGAATGTGAAGAAAAAGTAGAAATTGATATTCATGCCTGTTTGATCTGGTAACATAGCATAATGTAATGTAGCATTGCATGTAATGTTCTGACTCAGTTTCCATGAGCTAAGAACTGTTTTAAGAAATTTCTCTTTTCATACGCTCACAATTTACGAAAACACCGGCACGCAAACATGTAATTATCAGCATGATAACAGTGATAACACACAAACACCTGCGACACATACATGTAAACACCATGTGATGCTACAAGCTCGAGGGTTGGCCTGTATGGAAGAGCGCCTGAGGGAAAAAAAACTGTCGAGCCACGCAGGTCAGTTGGCGTTCTAAGTAGACCTTGGGTATACTTGAAGCTTACTTCAGATGTGAACAGGTCTAATTTTACCATAAGTAGCCTACTTTTTGGCCATGGTAATGCATCTCCTTCAAACGAGCTGAAGTACACTCTCAAGTTTAGTACAGACCATCCTTACGGGTTTACTTATCAAAGCACATTCCGGAAACTGAATGTCAATCAAACCGGCAAAATTGGCCTGCTTCAGTGGTTGTAATTGCTTCTACTGAAGTATTCAGTTTTTTTAAAGGACATTTTGGCAGTTCCTAAACTTGTCGAAAATGTTGCCAAAGTCTTCTGACCGTTTTCCAAAAGTTATTGATGTTGTTGATTAGTATAGGTAATCAAATGATTTCGAGTGCAATTTGGAATAAATAAGCACGAGTAAATTTT
>BLFK01000118.1:554425-571925 GCA_014634185.1 Astreopora myriophthalma | reverse complement strand
GAAAGAAATTATGAAGTGCGGGTTAGAAATGAACTGAAGAAATGATCCTCACAATTTCTGGACAATTTAACAGTTTCGAAGTGACATTTCGCGTGAGAATCTGGTGGCGGTAACCTTTGCACAAGTCATTGCCAAGGCCTGCGATTTTGAGGCTGGCCTCCTGACCGAGTCAGCCATCACTGAACAACAGCTTGATGAATCAGCTCACAGAGTTACACCCTGTGTACCTAACAAGGAAACACCTGACGTTGCCAACAAAGTATCACCTCATACTGTAAAGTCCAGAGCTCCTTGCTGTCAGGCAAAGTGCCAAGAATTCTCCACCTCGCAGCCCCACGCTTCCTCTACCTGTTTATGGTGTGGCCACACACCTCATTCTTCCTGTCGTGATTGTCCTGCCGCCAATGATACCTTCAAGTTCAATCTGCACCTACAGGTATCTTTGTAGACTTGGATCTGAGCCCAACACCCTCGTCAACATCAACTCACTGCATTCGATTCCAAGTGGACTCTGGGTGTTCTTGTAATACGATACATGCCATGGATCTAAAGAAAATAAATTCAGTCAAAGTTGAGCCCTCCAGTACTCGCCTCCTTGACTACTCCAAAGCTGTAATGCCAACTGGAGGTCAGACCACATTGCATTGTACTCGTCAGGACAAGTCGTACGATATAGTGGTTCAAGTTATAACTGCCCATAACTATTATGCACCACTCTTGGGGCTGGCAGATAGCAGTCGCTTGGGAATACTGAACTATGACTTTGACACTGTTAATCAGCTTCATGCCACCTCCACATCTTGTTTGCCACCTCTTGGTGAGTTGACTTTTGATTCTATTAAATGTAAGTACCCTGATTTGTTTGAGGGGCTGAGGGAGATGGGAGAACCTTTCTCATTAGCTCTGGATCCCACCATTAAACCCATCCAAGCTGCTCTCCACCGTTCCGCGGCACCAAAGTTACCTGTTATTAAAGAGGCACTCGACAAACTTATTGACTCCGGTCAACTGATTCGAGAGAATGCACCTACACCTTGGATATCTAATATGGTGGTTAGAGAACGTCCAGCCTGAGCAACAAAGCCCGCAAATTAATATTAAAATTATTAATATTAAAATTTATAGTGCGCAAATTCCATAAAATGTTCAAATGCGCATTACAAGATTAAAAATTACCATTAAAATAGACTTACAATAATTTTAAGAAACAGTTAAAAGTAAACTTAGAATGGCTAAAAAAGCTATAAAAATGCACTACGAAAAAGGTGAGTCTTAAGTTTAGCTTTAAAAATATTTATTTATTTATTTACTTATATTTACTTATTTATTTACTAATATTTATTTACCTGTTATTAAAGAGGCAAAGGTCCGTATCTGCCTAGATCCATCTCAGACTATAAACAAGGCTATAATCAGACCAGTATACCCAATCCCTACTCTAGAAGAAAATCTTCACCGCTTTCATCAGGCCAAGGTTTTCTCAACTTTTGACATTAAGGACACCTTTCAAACCATAAAGCTAACAGAAGAGGCCCCACAGCTTACCACCATGCACACACCCTGGGGACCTTACCGCTGGACTCGCTTGCCCTTTGGCATCAGCTCAGCACCTGAGGAGTTCCAGCATCGCATCCATGATGTCCTCAGCGGCTTGGAAGGTCTTGTCAACATCGCCAATGACATTATCGAGGTAGGTCGGGGTAAAGTCTTAACTGAGGCAACATGTGATCATGACTGCACAGTAATCAAGCTCTTGAATCGGCTATCCCAGCACAGACTCAAACTTAATCCAGACAAAGTCAAGTCCAGGACCTGCTCTGCACTCTTCATGGGTCACACCCTCACACCCGAGGGATTGAAACCCAGTTCAGAAATCGTCAGGGCAGTCCTACAAATGTCTCAACCTCATGACAAAGCTGCCACACGCCGCCTTCTGGGCACCATCACTTACTTGTCTAAGTTTTGCCCCTGTGTTAGTGAGGTAGTGCGTCCTCTCCGTGGCCTCACTCACCCCGACCAAGAATTCCTGTGGGCTGATCAACACACAGAAGCTTTCCTGAAAGCAAAGGAACTTGTGTCTCATGCACCATGTCTCGCTATTTTGATGTCAGAGCCCCAGTGGCATTGCTAGTTGATGCTTCTGAATATGGCCTCGGTGCAGCACTACTCCAACCAGTTTCCCATCCTTGTGACCCTGCAAACATCATCTTCTCTTAGCGGAACAGAACAGCGCTATGCCCAAATTGAAAAGGAGACTCTAGCCATTGTTCATGCGTTTCACAAGTTTGATCAACTGCTCTTCGGCAAGTCTGATGTGGTTGTCCATAGTGATCACAAACCTCTTGAGACTATCTGCTCCACATCGCCTGCAAAGCATGATGCTTAGTCTTCAGCGCTACACATTCCGTGTTGAATATCGATATTGATCAACACTTCTCATTGCTGACACCCTTTCACCGCTCCGTTACCCATCACCTCACACAAACAAGTTCATGACGAGCTGGTATATCGCGTAGAATTCGAAGCTGATGACCCCTCACTCTCCGGTTTTCATAATGCTACACTGTAGGAGATATGAACTGTTGCCAGTACAGACCCTGAATACATCATCCTGTGATCCCTTGTTGAAGCCGGCTAACCCAATGACAAGACGGCGATTCCTGAATCAGCACGGCCATACTGGCCCATTCGTCATGAGCTTACTTCATGGGATGGTCTCCTGTTTAAACAGGAGCGTGTCATTGTCCCCTCTGCTGTTCGTCGCACCATACTTCAGAAGCTGCATGCTGCTCACCGTGGTACTGAGTTCACTACTTGGTATGCTCGCAGTTGTGTATTTTGGCCAGGGATCAACAACCAAATTACAGATATGTGACAAAATTGTGTCATATGTGCACAATATAAGCAGCAACACCCTTGAGAATCACTGCACCATACCCGATACCCACCTTGCGTTGGCAGCTAGTGTCACAAGATCTGTTTGAGCTCAACGGTACCGCCTACTTGGTGACAGTTGATCACTACAGTGACTTTTATGAGATTGATCACCTTCAATCTATTCAGTCATCAGCTGTAATTCAAGCCACCAAGCACCATTTTGGTTGACATGGAATCCCTCACACTTTTTTAACAGATAATGGAGAACAATATACCTCTGACTTATTCAAGAAGTTCGCCAATAAGTACAAGTTCAATCACATCACATCATCCCCTTATTGGTCTCAATCAAATGGTCAAGCCGAAGCAGCAGTCAAATCTGCCAAACACATCCTCCTCACCGCTGATGATGTGGACTTAGCACTCTTGTAAATGCACAATACACCACCTTCTGGGCACACCTTCTCTCCGGCTCAACAACTGTTTGGCCGTGCACTTCGCAGCAATTTGCCTCAGCCAATGGCCACATTGGAGCCATCCATTTCCCATCGGGAAAAAGTGGTAACTGAGCACCGCAAACTACAGCAGAAGAGAGCCTATGATAAACATGTTGGAAAGCTCCTTCCTCATTTTCCATCTGGAAGCTTTGTTGTTGCCAAGCCTCCCCGTAATTAGTCATCCAAAGCGTGGATTCCTGGGAAGATAACTGGCTCTGCTGGTCCTTGATCTTACCTCATCCAAACCGGCTGCAGACAAACTAAAACTGTGCCCAGGTACAACTCACACCTCCTTGGAGTGCTCTTGCCTTGCCCATCAGGCTGACATCACTCCTACTCTTCCTGACCAACTTCGAGCTAATTGTTTCAACCGCAGTCCATTGTATGCTCCACCCGCAGTTCCCACCACATCACTGAATGACAGGGCTTCGTCACTTGGACCCCCAACTACCACTAGCACAAGTCTAAGGGATCCTCCTAAGCCAAGTCCTGAAGTTCCCTTATCACCATGTAGTCCTATTCCACTGTCAACACCCTCCTCTCCAATCTCATCTACCACTCCTATGTCGCCCAGCCCGCCAGCACCTCAAACTGTTACCCGCAGCGGACGAGTCATTCGACTGAGCACTAATTTCTAAACTTTCCATCATAATTGGAGAACATTTCCCCTTGCTGTAAGTGTGATAACAAGAAACAGTTGGGTCAACCAAGACATCAGTTTATCTGATGGACTGAACTGTTGGAACTCTACTTAGAGAGTGATGCTAATTTTAGTTTCATTGAATTTATTTTTGTTCTTGTTACTATCGTTGTTGTTGCTGTTCCCCTTGTCACACAACAAAGCTATTTGTGAAAGAAAAAAGTGTGTTACATGTCACGCATCATGCGCGTTAGGTATAGGTTTAGGTTTCCCAGAATGCCCTTTGCCAAGGGAGTTAGAAGTCTGTGCTCGGCTAGTCAGCCATATTCATATTGCTCGGTATTACTCTTTGTGGAATACTTTGAATCTTATTACAATATAACGATATCCCTGGTATAACGATTAATATGCTACGTCCCGGCAAAAGTTACAGTAAAATGTATGGGGCAGAACACCGAT
Organism: Astreopora myriophthalma; assembly: GCA_014634185.1. Classification (NCBI taxonomy): domain Eukaryota; kingdom Metazoa; phylum Cnidaria; class Anthozoa; order Scleractinia; family Acroporidae; genus Astreopora; species Astreopora myriophthalma. The sequence continues at coordinate 567,452 of BLFK01000118.1, read as the reverse complement.
ATAACGACCTTTGATATAACAATATTCCTGGTATAACAATGAGTTTTTAGAGTACCAAGCGTAAAATCTTCCCCAATAGGCCTTCCTTAGATCTGCTTTTCCAACATAATCATAAGCCGCACAAAAATACTTCGGTATTGGTAGGCACCGTCCTTAATTTTACCCCGATATACCGATATTTTCGGTTATTTTATGGCAATATCGTTACAATATCGGGAGTCTCGATATAACGATACCTCGATATAATTTCGCTGCTCCCTTGGCATATCATTACATCGGGTTCCACTGTAAAATAAAATAGCAAATGCTTCATGGTATGCCAACATATAGTCCCTGCTATGGAAAGCGGGATACTACTGTCACGCATAAAGCGTAATGTATCAGTTAAGCCGGCGACACACCTGGCGATTTCATACGTAGCCTCTTCCAGCCATTCAGTTAGTTGGGGTGAAGCGCAAGGGGAAGCGCTCTTTCTTCATTTTTTCGCACGCCGTTTTCGTGCTGCACCCCAACTAACTGCACACCTGGAAGAGGCTATTTTATACACCGATTGCGGTGATCGGCGAAAATCACTGCACCGGTGTGCGTGGTATGTGAAAGTTCAGGAAGGCAAAATGTACACACGACGTTACATTCCTGAAAGTGAAGTTTATGAGCTGACCCGCCTTTACCGTACAAGCAAGAATAGTCCAGATTTTTGGTGCACGATTGCTACTGTCAGGGCATGCAACGAGCATGAGCCCAAACCACACTATTTAGTGATGTATTGCTGGGCAGAAGACCAGGGGCCTGAAAACTTCGTTCTACCTCATCATGGGAACGCAACACGGTCCACAACAAATTCGTACTACCATAAAGATCCGAAGCTGCTGACAGAAATCGATGTTATGTTACAAAAGGGGATGTCCACAGATAGAGTTTACAGTACCATTGCAAAGAAAAAAGAAGAAACCCGTGAGTCAAACGGTCACCGGCCCTAAAGTGATTGATAACAGAAAGTATGCCTCAAAACCCTGCGAAAACAACAACCAAGAGGACGTGCGCAGTGAAGCAGAAGTTCTGGTGTCCACTGGTAAATAGTGTTACGTTCACCAAAGAACAATACGTTAGTGTTAACTTTTTGCCCAGTATGATGAATGATCTGTTCAGATTCTGTGTCCTTGGAAATGCCATTCTCCGTGTGGACACAATATTTGAACTTGTTGATGGTCTTTGGTTGACCAATACAACATATACAAATGAGGCACTCTTCTGGCACTTCCGCAAGACGTGAGAAAGCTACCGTCGTTTCGCGGGAGAACTTGTTATACAGAAACCGGAGCTTCTTGGTCTGGAGAAAATTGGTCGCGACCTTGACGAAGCCCTATCAAATTGTTTCAATGATGTTTTCCAAGATGCAAAAACCCTGTACTGCACCCAACACATGCAGGAACGAGCCGCATTCAAGTTGCAATCTGTGGGATGTAACCAGCGGTCAAAACAAAGCATCATGGCAGGAATCTACAGTTCCTTAAGGGCTGTTCTTCTTCAGAGTGCACTTGTGGACGCGGAAGATGAAGACGATTTTGATGTTAAACTTGACAGCCTCAAAAGCATCTGGGAAAAAAACAGCCCCTGGTTTTCACAGTTGGTTTCTAAAAAAGAGCACAGCAATTCAAGGACCCCCTCATCACGTCTGCAACAAACCATCTTGGTATCGAAGGACGCTTCTATACTAACGGCTTGGAACTCAAGCACAAGCTGCAGAAGAAGAGGCTAAGCGAAGGTGAGATACCTAATGAAGTTGCTTGTGTAAGTGAAGAACTTCAAAAGTGGTCAGAGGAGTTCTACATCGAGGAAGCCAGAGCCATTCGTGGTTTGGGCAGATATCGTCTTGCCCCTGAATACGACCATTTCCACGTTGACCCCACTATACTGTAAGTGGAACCGTTGGAGTCCTGAGAGGCAGTGTCAGCACATCAACTCGTTTTGTGAATTTGTTCCCAAATCGTGCGACTTGTACAAGAAACCCAGTTCAGCTGGCCAACAGACCTCACCGAAGTCTAATAAGAGAAGAGCAGAACTGCCGGAGCCTGAGATCTTTGCTGACCGTATTCCTGATCTTAACCCACAGGCCAAGAAAACTGTTGTCTCTCCCTTATGCCTGTCGAAAGATGGTAGAAGCTCACAGTGGCAGGTAAGATTGATGAATAACAATTACATTTACAAGAGAGATTTAAAGTTTAAACCGACAGTTCTTTTACTATTGTGTTGAAATGTTGGACCGTAACAAGGAACTTGATAACATACTACATATACAGACATGTCTTAAGAATGTCAGTGTATTTTCCATTTCTTCGATACACAACGATCTTTAGAGAAATTATATTTTTCTATCAAAGTAAGTCTTAAATTTGTTTACCTCATTTTTGAAGGAGTTGGTTTGAATTCTTTATCGTGAGATGGAAAAACACACATCTCTGTGGATTATTTGCAGGAATCTTTTAGTTGTAAATTTTCTCCTCTCTTCCACAGGTGAACCAGCCCAGTTGCTCATCGACTGAAGGGGATATCCTGAACCCGGACAGAATAACTGGCAAACAGTACGATCTTGTAAACAAGCTCTGCCCTAAATAAGTTTCGAGTTGTGAGCAGTGCGGGGCAGCATTTAACACTTCAGATAAAGTGATAATTAAGAGTTAGTTAGGGGTTCCTGAAAGAACCAATAAGTCAGGGAAAATAGTGAAGTATACAGGAAATATATACCTACATTACCTGACCAATTGCCTGAAAGAATATGACCAAAATTTTGCATTCAACGCCATTAACATGCCCTCCAGAACCATGAATTTACTCCCAAAAGGAAGCATGTGGAGCCCTCGGAAGCTGATAAATAATTATAAAAACTGCATTTTCTTGTAAAAGTTTTAAAAAGTTGTTCTTGTTGTTTATTGTTGTTGTTTATCGTTTACTGAATTGTTGTTATTACGCAAGATATATCGTTGTAAACTGTGAAAGCGATTAACAAGTTTCAAAATGGAAAGCTACCAAAGAAACATGAAGAGAAGAAATAGAGAACTTAGTCATCGAAAACCATTAATTTTATTATTGATGGTGTAGAAGCCACAAATGTAATAATTGACCACAAATGTAATAACAACCACAAATGTAATAATCTTTGGACAGTTATTAGTATGTTGAAATATAGGTGATTTATTTGAGATATGAGATTTGTTATCCTGCGTTCAACTGGATAACCCACTCATTCATGAGGTGTTGAGTTGAACACTTGACGAAAAATTTAATCTCCCCCCAAATGTATATCAGTTATACATGGATTTTTACTGACGCGTAATTTTTACAGCTACATTCACAGACGCAAATTTACATGGTTTTATAATTACGTGCATAGAATAAAATCGGAGCACAAATCTCAAAATAAAAAAGTCGAACCACATTCAAGTGTTATTTTCTGCATATCTGATTGCTGTTTTCATTTCCACACGTAAAACCAATTAAATTCATTCCCGACAACCATCAATCAATTAGAGTTTTTGCGCCCACTGGTATGTGGTGCTGGGAGTTTTTGAAGCTAAATAAAATAAGATAAAATAAAATAAAATAAAAGGACGCAACCTTTAGTCAACATGAAAATTACAATAAAACTGTACCAAATTTACTTTTATCTCATTCTTGCGGGATTTAATTTGAAGTGGCGAGAGAAAACCAAATGTGTCAATCAAGACATTTAGAATTTTACTTTCAGCTCTCTAAAATCTAATTTTCCTTTGTTTGTTTGTTTGTTTGCTTTTATTAGAAATAACATCGGAACTCGGTCATGTTTATTCACAAAAAGTTGCTAACATCATCTTCTACTACTAAAATTCAGGTGTCTTTTAAGTAATGTTCACATTCTTTTGAGAGACTGCAGACGAAATGACGCGACATGGTATTTTGAAGTGTTTGGTGTGTGAGTTTGCGTCAGCTTTTTAGTAAGGTTTGCTGTCTAGCAGGCAGTACTATCTGCCCTTAGAGCTTCAATATCTGCTTTTGACTTACAATGTTGGGGTCGCTGTTTCTCATTGTTGCTTTGGTTGGCCTCTTTTTTTTATCAAGTTTTATGCTGCTGATAAGTGTAAGTCTCCCAGTAGAAGCAGAGGGTGAGGAGACAGAAATCCGTCGGCCATTCCTGATGATATACTTGATGCTATGATAAAACTGGTGAAAGGAAAAGCACTTCCTCCGGTCAAAGAACGAAGCAGGGCAGAAAAATCAGCATCTGTCCGATACTGGAGATCAACAGAGGAAATATCATTGCAAAGAGAAAATGGAAAAGTAGTCCTTTATTTGAAAGGTCGCTGAATCTTGCGAAACTTGGGAGATTGCCAACATTGTCGCGGACGAATTTCGCTGTATGAAAGGACCTGGTGCAAGAAAGCGCGTCTCTCCCCTGAAAGAAAACTTTGTTGGACTCCGCCAAAATAAAATTCAAGATATCCTAAACCAAGACAAGTCCCACTACTGTCGAAATGCAAGGTTTTTAAACGAGGCTACGTTAAAACCAATCTGAGCTCAAGATGTTCAGGTAAGACATCAAATTGATCTTATGGATATGGGTAAAAAAGGAACTGTGACGGCCAATGGTATCTCTTACAGCTGTGTGTTATTGGTAATGGATGTTTTTAGTCCATTTGTGTGGCTGAGAGCTCTAAGTGACAAATGCAGTAAGGCTATTGCCAATGAACTAAAGAGCATCTATTTGGAGCATGGGCCTCCTTTGGTAATCCAGAGTGACCAAGGGCGAGAATTTAAGGGCGCTGTTAAAAAACTGTGTAGAGATATGAAAATCAAAACTATTTACAGTCGCCCTTACCACCCACAATCCCAAGGAAAAGTGGAGAGAAGCCATCGTTCCTTGCGTGAAAAAATGACTTACGACTTCTGAGAATGTCAAAAAAAGTTTGAACTGGATGAAAGAATTTCCAATTTACCAACAAGTTCTGAACAAGGAACCAAAAGAGGTTTTAAAATACAAATCTGCTTTCCAAGTGTATTATGCGTGAAAGCCTGTTTCCAGTAAAACTGATGTAATGAATGATGAGCTGCTGACCAATGCGGGCAAAGGCCATTCTGAGGCTGACAGAAGACGGCACTCTAAAAATGCTTCAACAATAAGAAAGGATGCTCATGCTGCAACTGAAAGATGTAACAGAAGAATGGTAAATGCGCAGTTCAAATGCAAGCCACCTTCAAAATATCGCATTGGCAAAAAAGTTTATATATGGCTTCCAAAGAAAGGAGGAGGTAAAGGTGGGCAAAAAAGGTGTCACGTCATAGAAGCTTTAATAGAGAAAAGAAACGTATCATTTGTCTCTCCACTAAATAGCAAATGGAAAACAAATGGTTAATGGTTGATGATATAACTAGTCTAACGCTTAAAGAAGAAAAAATGAAGCAAATGGCTGCAAAGTTAACCAAGCAGAAGAAAGAATATCATCGCAGTAGATATCTGATCCCCATGAAACAGGATGACTACTCAGAAATTACAGAAGATCAAGGTTATTACATTGTATTTAATCCACTAGAAGATGGCAACTGTCAGTTCACGGTGTTAGCCAATCAAATGAGTGCACTTAGTATTTTTAGGTCACAAGAAACACTTCGAAAGGAAATTTTTCAGTACTTGGAAGAAAACCCCTCTGGACGTTGATGGTTTTCCGCTGTTGGAATTAGTTCCAGAGTTCAATTCATGGGAGGATTACTTGCAGTACATGGCACGAAGTAATACCTTTGGTGATCAGCTAACACTCTATGCTGCTGCGCATTTGTTTAATATTAATATACATGTACTTTCAACCCTTGGTGCTGGTGCAGGCCATACTTTTCATCCTATATCCAGCTATGCCATGGGCACCGTCCACCCTGCTGAGGATCACGGTGAGCATTATGTAAGTTTGGTACCATGGCTCCAGAGCAATGAAAACGTAGATAATAACATAAATGAAAACGTAACTGAACACGACGTTGTAAATGATGCCATTGAAGATGACGTATTGCTCGATCATGATGATGAACACCAAGATGACAATTTCGCCAGTCAGGAACAAGAGACAAATGCGCAACAGTTTTTAAACAATGACGTTCCGGAAATTATAATAAAGTTGCTTTTATTTTCATTTCCCTTCATGAGGAACAATTTAAAAGCAGTGAACAGACTCTTTAGAGCTACGGTTAATTGAGATCCGTTTCCCATCATCTACATACCCGAGCTTCCAGCTGAGCCGACAACCATCAGCGTGCACAGCGTTATAAAATTTAAAGGCAAACGCAGCAGTGCCGTTATTCGCCTGTAGGAAATTATAAACTCCCCGAAATGGCATGTGGCATGGCTCAAGCTTCGTCCCCAGTCATATGGCTGGTTTGCCATTACAGATATTCATTGGAAGAAATAAGTTTATCAGGAGCTAATATACCACACAGTTGTGTCACGCTTTTAATTCGCTTAATAGAGTGGCAGCGCTGCACAATGTTAGAGTTCTACGTCCAATAATCGCCACCTATGCAATAAATACCTACAGAGTGCCTGCACGACTTATTGTTATTGGAGGGAAGAGTTCTTGTCTTTGGAAGGTACTACACAAGGGGGTCCATTAGCTATGAGCTTACATGCAATCAGCCTTCAGCCCCTGATTACCCTCTTGGGCATTCGTAGTTCTGCAAAGCAGTGTTGGTATGCCGACGATACCACTGGAGCGGGTGTGTTGACAGACATCAGAAAATGGTGGGACGAGCTGCTGGCGGCAGGTCCAGCTTTAGACTACTATCCAAATGCAAAGAAGTGTTGGCTTGTGGTAAAACCAGAGAAGTTGAAAGAAGCAAACGATGTGTTTGCGGGAGCAGGAATAAACATCACCACGGAAGCGCGCAAACACCTTGGCACGGCACTTGGACAGAGGTCGTATCTAGAGGAGTATGTGGGCAGCAAAGTAAAGGAGTGGATCAGTGAAGTAACCTTACTAGCAGAGTTTGCAACCTCTGAGCCGCAAGCTTGCTATGCAGCTTTTACATTCGGGCTAAGGCATACGTGGGCTTATTTCATGAGGACCCTACCAGATATTGAAGATCTCATGGAACCACTCAAGGGTGCTATCTCAGATGTCCTCATACCATCACTAACAGAACACAACTGCTCTGAACGAGAACTGCTAGCACTTCCTGCCCGTATGGGAGGCCTGGGGATGACAAACCCATCTGAAAGTGCGGAGTTAGAGTTTGAGGGGAACAAGGTCACGGAGAAGAAAGACAAATGTACAGGAGAATGACTTAGAGATAGAGAAGGGACTTGCTGGACTGACATGATAATTTCTTAACAAATGTTTTATGCCTTTGGATTGTTATTTCTTTTTTCTTACAGAAGATATATGAGTTTTCGTTCTAATTGTTCTTGCACTCACACGTTGCGCTCCTGAACTAGAGTGCTTCATAAAGATTTTTAAATTATTGAAGAAAAATAGAAATGATCGACTTGGAAGAAACTGTTTGCGGTAGTTCATTTAGATTGGGCCAAGGGTGAAACTTCCATATTGTTTACAAAGCCTATTTGTTTTGGAAACTATTTTTAGCATAAAACAGTTTATGTTACATGTATGAGTTTTAATGCATTGACAAAAGTTTCATAATCGGCTGGAATTCATATTGATCTCGAGAAGTCATGATAAAGATGCCATCATTGAATGTGTTAAACGTTTTGCTTATGCAAATAAAAATGGCGTTTTATTATCTTCATTTGTTGTTGTCCATGGTTCATGTTGTTCATAGTTCCCGAGACCATTTAAAGTTAATTGTAATGTGTGCATTGTCACGAAATAAATAAAATCAAAAACCACGCAGTGGATCAGGTCGAGAAATTGTGATATTATAAAAGATAAATGAAGAAGACAGTTCTCCAATCAAAACCAAGTTGCTGCAGGAAAAAAGCAAATCTCGTACCCAGAGCCACTGGAATTTTATTACCGCAGGATTTCTGCGGTAAAACAATGCAAACTGTTACAGGGCAGCCAATCAAAAGAATGAAATATTTTCGAATTCTCCAGAGTCTCTCCTGGCGTCCACCCACTGACCAAAAAGCCTGAGGACTCTGGGTACGAGATTAGGGAAAACTACACACTTCGCATTAATCAAAACCATGGTTGTGATACAGTAATTATCCGGAATTTCCTTGGTAACTTACGGCAACCATCAGCACTTTTCGGCACTTTCTGGCAGTTCACAGCAGCTTCCTGGTATCAGCCTTTACTTTGGTAAGCACTCAGTTCTGTAATTCTGTGATTTTCTCTTGGTTTCACTTCATTTAGATCATTTTAGATTATTTCAGATTTATTTTAATCATTTTAGGTCATTTTAGATTTATTTTAGGTCATTTTAGGTCATTTTAGATAAATTTTAGGTTATTTTAGATCGTTTTAGGCCATTCCTTGTTTTAGTAACTACGATTTAGTCTAACATCTGACATTTGGGAACACGTTACTTTCCCAAATTGTCTGACACAGGCTTCTCCTTTCCAATTGCTTAAATTGGAAAATTAACTGCGATGATTATTCTTCACTTTCATCTACAACCGCAGTTCACATATGAATTATTTCATATATACTTCACATCACAGCATTACTGTTTGTAGGTTTTTAATTTAACTTAGTTTAGTTTAACGTTTTTTTATTTTGTCATTATGTGACAATAAATTTTCTAGTCAGATGCAATCTTGTCTAACCTTACAAACAACACTATTCGACCTGAGTAAGATAATTGAATTAAGCACATTAGTCAAAGTTGTTTTGCTTATTCGAAAGCCTTGGTGAATATGGGAAACACGCATGTACAAGTTAAACCTTTTACGACAGATTTTGGGCTTGAAATCAGGGATGTGGCCATCTCTTTCTGGGGCTATAAATTGTGTAAGGTCAGACACAAAACTAAAAGCTTAACTGATTAAAAACTAAATCATTCTGAAAACCTGTTGCTGTTGATCACTGCTTTTATGTTAAGATGCGGTGGTTCTCATTTGGTTCTAATCCTGAATCTTGTCCTTCAGTGGTTATTTTTAGTGACTGATCTATGTTTACTTAAACAACTGAACTCTAACTGACAGGGAATCTTCCCTCCTCTGCAAAGCTCCTTTCAATCTACAGCCTGTAAATTCCTGATTGATCTTCTACTTTGCAGGCAGAGGTTCTTGATCTTCCGATTTCTCTAAGAAGATTGAAGGAAACTGTGCTCGTAGGGTAGTGATCAAACCATTCGAGAGATCTCAAGAATTATGGTGTTCAGAAATCCTTGATCGAAAGTTTGCTTGGTTACTAAGTATGCACAACATCCAGCATGAAATGCTTTGGACTTGTATTGGAGTGCTTTGGAGTGTATTTGATGAGGACTGAATTTTAATTAAATCAGTCGATTGATCCATTTAAGTGTGGAGCAAATGCAAAACTCTTGTATGACAACTCAAATAATCTTAAGATTACCACAAAGCGGATGCAGCAAACTTCATCACTTTCTCAAGGTTTTACATTTTTTCTTAATACTGAACTTCAGAAATAGGGATGTGGCTTATCTACAAGACCACCATATCCAAGAGTGTTTACGGTAGTTGGTGAGAGGTTAGTTTGATGTGAAGTGACGTTCAGACGTTAGGAAGCCAGACTGATTGTTTCAATCAAGCACAAAGAAGTAGATAATTTTTCCTTGATCTGACTTCCTTTAAGTAAATAGACTATTGATAGGTACGTAAACGATGGGGACCCACGCCCTTGTAAACATATGTGATGAATGCCCTCCCTTCGCAAGACCTCGGACATGGTTGTGTCATCCACATATTTCCAAAGACATGCATTGCTGACGGACAAATCATTTACAATGACTAAAAAGAGCCACGGACACAGTTTAGTCCCTTACGGGACTCCTGAGCGTACTGCACCCCATTTAGACACACAACCCTCACGGAGTTTAATTCTCCGTGAACGATCTGACAAAAAGTCAATAATCCAATTAATAACGCTATGGGAATTTCAACTGCACATAATTTCTCTACTAAAATACTATAATTGATTGAGTCAAACACTTTCCTATAGTAAAATAGGAGTGTTCTTATAGTTGCTCCATTCTCATCAGTCCACTGAGACCAGATATGAATCATCTCAAGCAGTACCAGGGTCGTTGAGGACTTTGGTATAACGCTAAACTGACTTGGATTGAGCCCATCTGCAGCATGGCTTGTTTAAGGTATAAAGGAATGAAGAAATCTTATGGCACCCTCGAGATACGTGATCAAAACTCTTGTGATTGTGTTACATCCTGATGTAGCTGTTGATGTGAAATTGGATAGGGTAGAGTTTTTTGACAGTTTTTGAGGTGGAACGAGAATTGTACCGAGGAGACAGAAAGAACCAATGAATTAAATCGAAGTGACTAAAAGGAATCCTTCGTGAGTTTGACTGTACCCCACAAGTTCGGTACAACTGGGTGTTAATGAGAGAGGCCTCAGATCTTTCTCGATGTCCTTAACAGACTTCTTCCTGGGGAGTGGGTGACATCTGCCAGTTTGCAGACACTCCGTAAGTGCTGATCCTTGTAAGAGGCGTTCAAAATCATCATCACTGGAAAAGCCAACAATTCCGCATATTCTTTGAGTATCCAGTTAGGGGTTCCATCCGCCCCACCAGCTTTTGCTGGCTGCGTGTTCCACCTCTAGTAGGAGCTTGGAAATCCTATAAGCTAGTTGATATTCTTCTTCTTGGCTTTACAACGCTTCCTCTCATGGTTGACAGCGTTTCTGAGATGTTTAAATGGGCCAGGGTCCACACCATGTTCATGAAAGGCTTTTTGTCTCCTTAAAATGAGAGACTTAAGGTGGCTGTTCATCCAAGGAGCGTTAACAGTATTGATCTGCACTCTCCTTACTGGCATTAATAAATCCAGACCCACACTAAGAACTTCCTGGAAAGCACTGAATAGATCTTCCCAGCTTTGCAGACCAATCCAAGCTACTCACGTAGCATCTCAGCTCAGCCTTGCAGCTAGCGCGTAGGTTGTGCCTGTATACGACATTATCCTTAACACTGCACTCCCTAATCTTTGGTGACACCAGCACAGTGTTATGATCAGACAAGCCGAAAGGAGGAAATGCCACAGGAATGTTACAATGGATGTGAAGGATGGTCAGAATTAAATCCAACGTTACATTTTTCTGAGTAGGATCTTTAACAATCTGCTGGAGTCGAAAATGATTGAGTAGCTGGATACTGAGGCAGTTGAAATCCCCACAAACCACCAAAGTGCAGTCTGGACACATTACCTTGGCTTGAGCCAAAGAACTAGATAAATGCTTGGGGATGTTATCGTTCCTAGCTGAGGGATCAGGATGTTAGATGATCGCAACAAGCAAACAGGAATAACCATGGGGGAGTCGTTTAGGCTGAATATGGACCCATAAGATCTCATGGTTTTCACAGCTTTTAAGTTCTTGTATGATTTGATATTTACCATAGCCCTCCTTAATATACAAACACACTTCACCATGCTCAGCCTTGAGCCTGTCCTTGGGAATGATGGAGTATCTGGGAATTTCCACGACAGTATCAGCAATGTGCTCTTTCAACCAAGTATCAGTGATGCAAGCTATGTAGAACAGTGTCAATTCGTAAGACAAACTCCACTACTTCCACAGTCTTTGGTAGAAGGGACATAGTCTTAGCCAGCATTATATTGGGGACAAAGGAATCCTCTTTGGTTGACTCTCCTTCGACCCGCTCTACACTTGATCCTGCAGATTTAGTGGTGGTCCAAGTTAGCTGCCTCAAATTTGTCAAACTGAATATTTACTGTCCCACATGAAGCATTATGCAAATGAAAGGAATCATAAACACTGCTTCTGGGACTATTGCTTGAAATGGTAGACAGTTCCAGGGTCCTTGGTAGGATTGTAGTCGTGGATTCAGGCCGAGGAACTTGTAATTGGACTAGTCCTGCTTGTTTGTGCAAACCTTCATGGCAACCCCTACACATTGGTTTCACTCTTGAAATGCCGTGCTCAACCAAGCATCGCCACAGATCAGGACAGCAGTACGTACGAATTTCCGATTTTCTAGACAACAGAGCCTTTAAAAAAGCATAATGACAAGTCATTTAGAAACCTGCTTGGAACTTCTGAAGGGGACAAAGATTAAAACTAGTGCTGAAAATATAAAAGGTACACGGAGCAAAAGCAAGTGCTGCCACCCAGGCACTCATGCGAGACTCCTCAGTCTTAAGGAAATTGGAGAAGCATTTATCCGACCCAGAAGCAGTGAATGTATACACAAAGCGGCAAATGATGTTGAATAACCATGTTATTCTGAAGAAGAATAAACATCATGCTCACTATTTGTTCTTAAAGAAAAGGCCACAGCATGTGTACAAAACTATAGGTGCTTATGCTGCAAAGAAATTGTAGAGCGACTGGGTCACCAACCATTTTTGAGGAGAATAATACATGTAAGCTACGCAGGTTAACTAGGTCAGCTGCCCTCACTGACACCATGTTTTGTCACCATTTCACCCAGCATGCAGACCAGTACACGCAAGGAGGATCATTAGAGAGGTTGACATACCACTGAATGCAGATGTGCGTCAAACGATTGACAAGCAAGTATGTATGTGCTAACAAAATGGGTATCTTTTCTTTGGCCTAAAAAGAGGCTTTTTTTTACTTTTATTATCTGTTTTATGGCACATACAATATTGAAGACAGGGAAACAAATAAAATGCACTACAATAATCTATCTACATAACACAATATATCAGTACTACACTACACAATACAGAACCTAGAGTTAGTAAACTAATCAAAGAGCAATATTAGCCAAGTCGTGCAAGTGGTGTTACAGTAGCTAGAGGTTCGTAATGGATGATTGCTGAGAATTGGCTGAAATTTCAACTGTTGGCTGTGAAGTGATGATTTTTCTTAACTATCTAATGACGTCTGTCAAAATCAAATGGTAGCTGAAACATGGCTAAT
>BLFK01000118.1:546925-549425 GCA_014634185.1 Astreopora myriophthalma | reverse complement strand
AATCCTTGCATAATGAAAGTATGAGGGATACAGATTAGGAACAGAAGCTGAAGCAAAAAGCATATACAGATAGAAACCGTGGCGCAGTACCAAGTCCCATTGTCCCTGGAGATCAATTTCTCCTAAAGAGTACTAGGGAGGCAGGCAAACTACCTCCGAAGTTCGAGACCAAGCCGTATACAGTCCTAACGAAGGAGGGACATCAAGTAACCGTGGAATCTAGTGAGGGAGCTGTATACAAGAGAGATAGTTCGTCGGTGAAACCCTATCTGTCAGTGACTGAACCTGAACCAGCCACTGAATCAGTGCCAGCGAACACAAAGTCTGAAGATAAACCAGGAGTGGTAGAGAGACCTAGGCGCATCATTAGGCTCCCTGAAAGATTCAAGGATTATGTTCTAGGAACGCCTAAGGACTGTTTAAAAGCTTAACTGAACTCGTGTTTATCGACTTTGATTGATAGAAACAGTTTGTTGATAAATTTTGTTATGTTCTATTTCTCACGCTGTTTTATGTACAATACTGTAAGACTGGAAAGGAAGGGATGTGGTGTCTTACAAGTATGCTATGCAGACCTATGTAACGCACGGAGTTATGGGTATCTCAGAGAGAGATCCGCCATGTTGTATAGCATTGTGTAGTGTTATTAAACTTGTGTTTATCCGAGCTTTAGGTGTGCTTCTAATAACCATCCGATAGTGAAAGGTTACAGCCTCTACCCAGGGCCACTAGGACAGTCAGCTAAAGTATCACCCTCGAGAACAATGGTGGAATGATACGTTTTCATGGCGGTAATAATGTCAGTTTTGGTGACGTCGTCCTGAAGCACATCACTAATGAGCCAATAATCAAGTCTTCTCTGAATAATTGTTTTTTTGTGTGTGTGCCAGATAATAAGCTTGCCTATTAGGTCATGTTTCATTAAAAAAAAAAAATTATGTTCAAACTGCTCCACTTTTGCTGTTTCTCGGGGGTCACATAAACTTTAACATCATCAAGATGACGCTTTCACTGGCCAATCCAGAGAGCCTTTTTTTAATTAGTTTTATCCTGATTGAAAGTGGCAGAGTGAGAAGTAGAACTTCTTTTTCTTCCAGAAGCAGCAGATAATTGAAGTTTCAGCGACGTGTTCAGTCTAGACGTCTTCAACATCATCATGATCATCATCCTCTTCAATGTTTATTTCATCATCAGAATGATCGTCAAGCACATTTTCACATTGCTCTCCATTGTCTGAGCACCCACAAAGATCTGTGCAGTCAAGTCCATTCTTTTTACACTGGCAGCGATTTGTGGAACACCGGTCCGGTACATTTGCACTTGACTAATAGGAACCCATTTGTCTCCATGCAGTTCCCAACCACAATTTTCTGGAGATGGCAGAGTGGGGTTTGCCACAACATCATTATTCCAGACTGGAGCCTGATGACGGGCGCTTAAGATGGCTTGTCGTAGAGCTGCCTGGGTTGGGGAAAGCCTTTCTGATTGAGCTTGTTTCTTTCGAAATAGCCACCATCTCACTTGACTCACTGAAGACATCTCTGTTTTGGGTGGGTAGAGCTGGCACCTGGCCATTGTGTGATCACTTGGAATCATTGCTGTTCTCCCTAGCTGAGAAAGACCATCGGTGATTTCATCATCAGCTTTCATGAAAGCTTTCCAGCATGTTGCTTTCCCTTTTGGTCTATTTCCCTTTTCCTTCTTTCCTTTGTCTAGTGTTAAAATATCAATATTCAGAGTGTCCCCATTGTTCTGTTGCAGCATGGAACAAGCGAACTTGCTTGGGCTTGCTAGTGATGTGGTTTGCCAGGCTTGCCATAACCTTGATTCAGATCTCTGTACGCAGCTTTGTCAATGGTTCAGGTCAGGTGAATTTGCTGGCCATTCATATTTTTTTCAATAAAATTTGTTTCTTTTTTTTCCCTGCACCACTGCTTGGTTGCTTTCACCACATGAGCTGGTGCAGCATCTTGTACGAAGATTGCACTTCCTTTGTTCGTGAAGAGCTTTCGTTTTACCAGCTTATCTGCTGTAGATTGTCAGCTGAAAGGACGTTTCACTTCCCTCTCAATGATTTTTGTGATATAATGCTCTGCCATTATAACGCTCTGCCACGGTTACAGTTTGGCCTAGCAGGATAAAATGTAAGGAAGTCAGGCTGCAGCCTGCCAAGCCACCCCAAACCATCCATTTGGTGCTTCCTTTAACTTAATGCCATACAATATCACTTTTAGGGTTGAGTGCATGCCAAGCGAGCTTTCCTCTGGTTGTTGCTCAGAAGTGGTAGCTTTTTTTCATCTCAAAGGTTTCCATCCTTTGCTGTGCATATATCTCCACACTATTCCTGCAGATCTAGGCAGACCTTTGTGATTTTTCTGATTGAACTGCCTCTTTTATACTTTATATACTTTTTTATATATATATTTATTTCTGGTTCTGTCTAGGACTTAGTCTGGGCGCATATGTACAAAATGAATGTCCCGTGGGCATTTTTTGCTGA
>BLFK01000118.1:531925-541925 GCA_014634185.1 Astreopora myriophthalma | reverse complement strand
TGATGATGAGCAAACTGAGGCACTTCTGGGAAGAGCAGAAGATTACATTGCTCAATTGGTGCCACCGGTAGTACAGGAGGAGGAGGCTGAAGATGAGGAGCCAGAGGAGGGAGAAGAAGAATCCAAAGAGGAACCACAGAGAAAGCCGCCCAGATTCAAATTCTTGTCAAAAGCAAGCCGGCTATCTAGGCCTAGCTTCTCAAAGCCATGTGTCAAGGAGGAAATTAAGAAATTCAAGGATCAACTGTCACAACCTCCAGACCAAGAGAGAGCCCTTGAATTTTGGGCTGCACAGGAAGAATCTGTTTATCCAAGCCTAAAACCTATTGCCTTGGATCTTCTGGCCATGCCAGAATCTCGAGCATTTGCTGAGAGAGTCTTCAACGTGACAGGTGACCTCAGTCTTGACCGTCGAAATAGACCAAGAGTCATTTTAGAGAGAAGCGCTTTCCTCAAACTGAATAGAGGTCAGTAGGCTAATTTTGCTACCAGCGAGCTGTTACATTTAGTACAGATCTGTTACTGAGATATTCTGTCTGTACTTGTTGTTGTGAGACTGCACTAGGGGTAGGGGCCCCCCTCTAATTCATGTTTTTAAACATTGTTTTTATTTAACTTGCTTTAGAGCCCACAGCTGCAAAGCCAACTTTTGCATTCAAAACTTTCACTGTATAATCACTATAATGCCTTCATGAGTCTCTGTCTACCTCCATGCTGTCTTCTAACCAGGTGAGGTGATGAGACACAAATGTAACCATTTATTTTCTTGTTTTCTTCATAGAAAACCCTACATTATGACTAATCTTCAGTTAACAATTATTATTTTGTCTTACTTTATGTGCAAAACTTCAAGTGTTATGTTTGTTACCTCACTGTACCTCAGGAATTTTTATTTATTTTATTACTTTGTTTTAGAAAGTTTGCACAAACTAAAAATAGACTGGTGTATATCTGTTTTTACAAATAAAATGCCTCTTAATTGCACTGGTAGACAAGGTCAAGTTGAGCATATGTGTTCCTCATCCATTGCTCATATTTAGGACATGAGTATGTTCACTGCACTTTAGCAAATTCTAAGAAATAAAACCATATTTGCCGAAGTAAGTGGTTTTTTTTTGGGGGGAGTAAGGAACATCAATTTCACTGTCACCACTTTGTTTGTGTGTAATGTAATCCTTTGTAGATCAAAACGTATTTGCTTTTGGGTGGAAACCTTCGTACACTGTATGTATGTCTAAACCACTCCTTTTGTTAACGTAATTATTGGTGAAAATGGCCTCTACAAGCTCACACAATGTGTTGATCTGCTATTTTCACAACTTTTGTATGATGCGGTGGATCATCAATTCATGAAGAAAAAAAAGTTGACATATGGAGATTAAAGGTTTCTGCCCAACAGCAATGAAGTACAGCACAGCAGCATTGCATCTCCATCAATCCAGTCCACGCTAGATTTTTAATCTGGTAAAGAATCTGGTTATTATGCCAAAGCATTAAGGTTAACTGTTTTATTGCAACACTTGATACAACCTGTCAACCATGATTCAAACTCCCAATACATGTTGACCTAAATTAACCTGTTAAGACTAATACTTTTTCCATTTATTAAAACTGACTAAAACTAGACTAAAACCTTTTTCAGTTTTTATTGACTACAACTAGACTAAAACTATAACATATAGAAATGACTAAAATGGGACTAAAACTAATAAGCATTTTCGTCCAAAGACTAAAACTCAGATGGCTGCCAAAAAGAACACTGGTTCCAGGGCTCCATATGAAACCCTTCAAGACCAACATATTGCTTGAGGTCACTCTCATGCATTAAAATGAGTCTGTGCTGACCACTTAATGTAACAGCAATTTACCTTTTTCTTGCTCTTGGGTCGATTTGATGGCAAAGAGTTCTGTTGAAAATAAGTTATTCAAATACAACTAAAGTAAAAATTTGAACGTCAATGAACTTTGGTAAATTAGTTCCTTTTCAGTTAATGCAATGAGAAAAATGAATAAATCAATTTTAGGGTGTGTCCGTCTGGCCTTATTCTGGAATGAGAATTAAAAATCACTCCAAGGAGAATCTCGATGTGATTAGAATACAAAGGAGATGCTCAGCATCGTTTCTTGACCACATGTTACAGAGACACCTCACTTAAAAAAGTTGAGGGGTTATTCTGTTTATTCTTCTTCACCTTCTTCTAAAATGGGGTCAATCGAACGTGCCCTTGATATGAACATTTGGTTGAGGAAGCAAATTCTAAACCTGTCATCAGCATATAAGTAGACTGAGCCTGACGCCACACTTTCAGGTATATCACCGATCTACCTGATCGATCACCGATCGCCGAGGACCGATTGTTGTGGTGGATCGGTGCACAGCCCCACGCTATTCCTTGTTCACTAATGATCTACCTGAAAGTGTGACGTCAGACTCAGTCAACTTATATGTTGAAGACACCATTCTTTATTGCATCAAACGAACTTCAGATGAAGCGGTAGCTCAGCTGAATGAAGCCTTAAACAAGTTGTACAATTCGTGTTTATTAAATCGTCTTACTCCCATCCTGAAAAAGGTGAGGCTATGCTAATTAGTCAAACTCATGCTACAGTCCCAATGATGTCAATCTGCATGGGCATTGCCTTTGATATCATTGAGTGGGTTAATAAATCTCGGTTGTTAGGCACGACTGTCGATGACAAACTTACTTGGGTCCCGGACATGCTAAATCTTAAGAAGAGCTTTGCTAAGAAACTTGACCTAAGGGTCCTGCTCAAATGTCAATCTTTTAGATTCCTTGGAAAGACTGCATTGTAGGGTGGCAAGAATAATTTGTAACTTACCTAAGGACATGAGATCATTAGATGTGCTTGAACGTGCCTGTTGGCATCCCCTTAGTTATCGCTATAAACTTGCCTTAATGAAACTTACGCAAAAAGCATTTCACCATAGACTACCACAGGAGCTTTCGGACGCAATTGCAATCAAGTACGATTCAGGACAGTCTGCGAATAAAAGATTTACCAAGCGTCCCACGGTTTGACGCAAACAATGGAAAAAATGCCATTGCCTGTAGAGGCCTGATATTGTGGAAGGCTATTATATGTAATATACAAGACTTTGCAGACAATAGCTATAAGTGTCTGGCAAAGACACTTCAATCTTGTGACTTTTTTAACATTTAGGGAGACTTCTGTGTTAGCTGCAAATTTTAGAAGTATAGATTTTAGCTACTATATCTAAGGATATCTATGCATTTTGAGTTATTGGTTAGATGTAAAGGGCATGCACATCGCCTTTAAATCAATTAGATACTCACTGTTTGATGTACATGTAAGTAGTGTAAGTTAGAGTTTTTTAACAATTAATTTTCTGAGGAACTATTTTATCATGTATATAGCTGTATGATGTTCATTTTTATTTTAGATGTTTAGTTTTTATTTGCATGACCCCATAAGCCACATAGCTTCAATTTTCATCGTGTTAAAATAAAGGCTGTTTCTGTTGTTGTTGTTGTTGTTGTAGCTGCAAGGACCAATTAGTTTAAATTTTCATTTTTATTTTTCTGTGTCAAGGACTGGAACTGGAAACCTTATACTATCCAATTTATACCTAATTGTGATGGCTCCCAAATTGAAATCGTTCAAAATTAGATTATTTAATTATTTATGCAATTATAGTCACACTGAGGTGGGACCCCAATATTAATACCAAGAAGCTGTAGTTATTTAACATACAAATTAGCTTATCTAAGGAACGTATATAATTTTTTACTTTTGAGAGCAGTTTTTATATGGGAGTTTAGTTTCCCTAATTGCTTTCCTTTACCTACTATACTCAATCGCTGCCATTTATGAATTGGGTCCATTACCTCCCAGGAGCGACTTTACAGATTTTACTCTCGCTAACACCAGGTGATTTTATTTGTTACTGGGGGACCTCTCAGGGATTAAAGGGTTAAACTTGAAGTAACCTCAGGCCCCGTTTATAGGGAGAAAAGTTGTCCCAGGTAAAAGGGTCACCCTCCTACCCGAGCTACCCTGGGCGAGCCAACTTTTCCTACATATCCGTACAAAACTTGACAAACCGTTTACATGGAAAAAACAAAAAACGTTGGCTCGGCTAGAAGGGTGACCTGCCAAGCCAAGTCACCCTCTTTTGATGGTAGGGTCACCCTCCTAGCTGGGCCAACTTTTCTCCACATAAACACTTTGGCTCGCCCAGTCAGGTGGACTCAGTCAAGGCGAGAAGATCAGAGCATGCACTGGCACTGTTGTCATTGGAGAGAAAAATGGTGTCAACACCGAAGTCCAGCTCATCTGGCTTGGCAAAGAAGTGGTCTTCGAGCCCTGCTCTGGTGGAGTTGATTATTGACTGCTTGAAGGAATATAAAAGCCTCAGTCAATTCAATTCCACTGACTTCAATGCCGACAAAGTAAAATTATATGAAAAGGTTCAGCAAATGATGGCTGCAAAATATGCTACCAAAAACTATTTTGGACCAGTTGAGAAAACAGTCCCAGAGAAACCCATGAAGGAAATATCGAAAGAAGAATATAAATCCTCTAAAGGGATACATGACAAAGAAACAGAAATGATCAGAAAGGGTTACAACTGCATAAAAAGAAAAAGTAAAGAATGTAAGACAAGATCATTCGAAAGCAGTCGTTTCTGGCACACAGAGTGTGAGTGGGAAAATAGTTATTGAGCACTACGATAATCTAGCAACGATTTGGGGTGTTCACCCTCGACAGAACCTCTGCCATTCAGAGTTGACAGAACAGCAACCTTCTCTTCTGAATTCTCTGAATTGGAGGAGAACAATGAAACCGTTCTGCCATTTTCATGTAGTCCCAGTACTAGTAGTACTAGTAGTACTAGTAGTAATCTCCCAATGGCAGGAGATGAGTCCATGAGCATTTCCACGTTTACAAACAGTGCCGTGCAAGTAGATGTTTATGTTTGTACCCCTATGTAGCTTTAATGAAACAGGCTAACACAGACTTTCATATTCAGTCGTTATAAATAGCATCCTATGTTACAACTGATAGGTCTATGTTGTACTTTAAAATTAATTTGAATTGAAAATGATTTTTTTTGAATAGATAGGTAATAGTGTGATAGTCACGGCGGATGGTTATGCTTTAGCGACCTCCGCTCTCCTGACCATACTCTATGCCTCTGTGTACAATTTGTCTTCGCACAATGACTTCCTTGATCGTTATTACCATTGTGCACAACCAGGCAAGACTATTTTTCGGCCACAAGTATTTTTCAGAACGAATGATGATGTTGGAGTGTTCACTGTTGTTCCACGTGGTTGCGTTCGAAATCTCGAGAGGCTCCAGCGTTCAAAGTTTCTCTCGAGGCATATTCAATACTACTCAAACGTAACTTGTGCATTTAGTCCAGATGTTTACAAGATTCTATGCAGAGGCGATGTAGGGACTAATCCTAGTTATGAGCCTGAAAGCGGCCCGTCTGATGCCTCGACACAACCTCAAAGACACACTGCGAAGTTGAAGGTGTTTTACACAAATGCCAGGAACATTGTCAACAAAGTTGCTAAACTACAATTGGAACTGGCGAACAGTCAAGCTGATATCGTAGTTCTAACTGAAACACATTGGGACTGTTCTATTTCAGATGCGGAGGTCCTTGGCAGCAATTATACTGTTTATCAGAAAGACCGCACCGGCAAAAGAGCTAGATATGGCAGTGGTGTTTTGATTGCGACGAAGAAAGGCATGATCGTGACGAAGAAAGGCATGATCACCTCAATATGGGAACATCAAGATTTGCCTCCCGAGTTACTCTTTGTTGATATAATTATGGATGGAGAGAAGAAATTAACGATTGGAACATTTTACAGGCCACCTAATAGTGACCTATAGCCTTTGGAGGACCTTCGGTCATGTCTTTACAATCTCAGATCTTCTCATGACTGGCGACTTTAACCTAAGTGAGCTTCATTGGACTACGAACCATCCTACAAAATCATCTGAGCATCACAATCTTCTGTTCGATATAATTCAAGACAATTTCCTGTATCAAATCGTTGACGAGCCAACTCGCGAAAATGATATATTAGACCTAGCACTGACGACAAACATCGATCTGATAAATAACTGGGTAGTCGGTGAACAGTTCTCTGACCATAATTCAATAACATTTATCATAAACACTCGCCCCTACCAGCAACGGATTTCAATGAAAGAAAATTATGCATTTAACAAGGCGGACTGGAATCATCTAAGATCTCTGTTCAGTTATTCATGCTAGTACTTTACTCTAGAACAATGGGACATAAATGCTAACTGCGAAGCTTGGAAAGATCTTCGCAGTGGTCAATGAAAGTATACCTAAGTACCGTCATAAAAGGAAAAACATCACTCCATGGATTACGAAGGACTTAATTAAATTGTGCAGGAAAAAGAAACACCTTTACAAAAAAGCTAAAAAATCCAACAGCTAGGATCACTGGGTCGCCTACCGTATTTGAACAACACTTTAAAAAAGAAATGCAACTCAGCCAAATGGAGCCATTTTAAAGCCCTCGCTGATAAACTACAAGAAGAGAATAATTCCAAGCCTTTTTGGAACTACATCAAATCAATGAGAAAAGGTACTAACTACCTAGTGTTCCTATAAGAAGGAAGTGCAGAAATAACAAGAGACCAAGAGATTGCACAACACATTAACGCATATTTTACACCAGTATTTACACACGAACAAAGACTCTTGCGGAATTTGATCATGTTATCGACGATAAGTTATGCAATGTATCATGTACACCTAGCGAAGTGGAAAAACACTTGAAAAACTTGAACATACACAAGTCTCCCGGTCCTGATCAATTAATGCCTCGTGTCTTAAAGGAATGTGCATGGGAACTATCTGCTTCACTTTGTAATCTATTCAAAAAGTTGTTTCAATCTGGTTCGCTACCCAGCGACTGGAAAATTGCACATATTATTCCAGTTCATAGAAAGGGACCAAAACACAAAAAGGAAAACTATCACCAAATCTCGCTGACATCCATCATCTGTAAAAAACCTGAGAAAATTGTAACATCAAGAGTCGTCTCACTCTGGACTGAACACCAGTTACTAAACCCCAGCCAATTTGGCTTCCAAAGGCAGATTGACAGTGTCGCAACTTTTAAGCTGTTATAAGCTCTAACTCGTTAAGGTGTTCTGTTTGTTCGAAAACCGTCACTCGTGACCACAGAGCCCTGAGCTGCAACCAGTGTTGCAAATGGTGTCACATCAAATGTGGAAATGTCAAGCCAACTGATCGCAAGAATTTTCAATGCCTAACATCCTCCAACTGGATCTGCCCTCCTTGCCTTCAATTCACTGAGATCTTTGTCAGTTTTCATCGAAAAGAATCCACTTTAACTGCTCCCGTGAGTATCGAAAACAACCCCACAGAGGAGGACCCATTTCTGTCCCTAAAACAGTCCGTAGGGGATAACAACCTGAAACTTGGCCATTTAAATATCAACAGGCTTCTGAATAAACTCTGTGAAGTCAAACACCTCTTGAATGTTTTAAATTTTGACCTTTTGACCTTTGACCTTGACCGAAACCCACCTAAACAATTCTATTTCAGATGATTGGGTCAGAATCTCTGGATACAACTTTGTGAGGAAGGATCATATTTCCCCTAGAGGGGGTGTTTTGATCTACTTCAAAGAAGAGCTCACCATACATCCAGCTTACACCTGGGACAGATCTGACCTGGAAGCAACTTGGCTTAACATTACAATGAGATCACAATCGTTTCTAGTTGGCCGCATCTACAGACCACCCAATGACCCATCCTGCTCCTAACTTTTTAGAGAACTGATTGCTGATATACATGTATGGCTGAGGAGAACAAATATCATCCTAGTTGGCGATTTTCACTCTGATCTGTTGCCCAAATCTCATAACATTGAGTCTGACTATGGAAAACGTCTACAAAGGATACTGAACAATTGTGTGCTAAAGAACAAAATAAATAGTCCAACCTGCGTAACTGCAACTTCAAAGTCTCTTATTGACCTCGTAATCACAAGCCAACCCTCAAAAACCAAAATATCTGGATCCGTTGACCTGGGTATTTCCGACCACCACTTGATATTCGCTGCTTTCAAGGTAGCCAGAAGTAATGTTAAACCTAAAATTATTAGTGCAAAAAACTACAAGTCAGTGGATGTTAAGCAGCTTAAGTGTGACTTTGATCAAGCTCCCTGGCATGTATTGGAGATATTTGATGACAGTGCGGGTTTTTGGCAATGCCTGTAGGATGAAATTCTACGACACCACCTTCCCTCACGAGATGTCAAGATCAGAGACAAATCTCTTCCTTGGATCAACACCTCAATCAGAAAAGAAATGAATAAGAGATATAAACTCTTGAAAGCGGCAAAATCATTGGTGACCCCGCAAAATGGAAGTTGTATAAAGAGAAAAGATATGAAGTAAAGAAACTGCTAAGGAAAGCCAAAGTTGCTTATTGGCAAACATCATTTGATGAAGCCCCAACCCTAGAGAATTTTGGAGCCTGACTACTCAAGTCTTGAGAAAGCACAAAGCCATGAACATTGATCCAATTTGTGGTCTCTGTATGCAGAACAGAGACAGATGCGCTTCACTGAGCTGTGCAGATGTGTACTTTGTGCTCCGATCACAATTCATCAATTCTTTTTATCCTAAACTTACATATTCTGGAAACCTTCCAGTATGACGCGTACTGAAAAGCTATGAAAGGAGAATCAAGCTTTGCGTAATGAAATTGAAGAACTAAAGAACAAACTGCAGAAAGTTTCTGACGATCTGTCAAAGAATCAACATGGCCGATACGGTGAACAGGAATTGTCACCAGGTAAAGCACATTCAATTGAATTTATATCAGGCCAATATGACGACTTCATCTGCTTTAAAGAGGAAGCTGAGAAACAAATTCAGGAACTTATCTCAAGACTTAATGAAATTTCAACTCTGCGTGATTATATTAGGAAATCTATCGAAGCCTCGGAAGCGTATAGTTATCAGTTCAACATTAAAATAGTGGGTGTGCCAACTGTAGCTGAGCGTGAAACAGCTCAACAAACAGCCGATCTATGTATGAAGCTATTCGCTGCATTGAGAGTTGAGGGAGTATCATTGAATGACATTGACACTGCACACCGGGTGCAGTCCCGCATGGCTTCCAACAGACCCAATGCAATCATTTGTAAGTTCCTCCGTAGATTAGCAAGAGAGAAAGTCATGGAAGCCAGGAGACGAGTGTATCACGGGCAGTTTAACAATTCGATTCCTGTGGATTGGCGGCCAAGGTGAAATTTAGATAAATTAAACAGTTTATATGACTTAGATATTTTTAGCCTAAACTCGATGACCTCCTAATATCTCTTGATAGGACAATTGAAAAAATGGTGTCAGATGATAAGGACGTTTATATCATGGGTGATTTTAATATAGATCTACTTAAGTGTGAAACATCCCAAATAAGCCAGGATTTTTTGCTTCCCCTTCGAAGCTGTTATCTTATTCCAACAGTGGACAAACCGACATGCGTGCATAGAACTTCTGCTACCTTGATTGATAACATTTTTGTTAACAATCCCAACAAATTGCTTGCTAGCAGAAACATTATTTCTGATATTAGTGATCACTTTTCCCAGTTCTGTATCACAACGTCAGTGAAAGATAAATTTCAACAAGTTAAAAATGCAAAAATACGCGACTATTCAAGATTTTCTGTGGATCGCTTTAACGATGGGTTATCTGAAATTGACTGGGATCAAATAATCGCAAATGGAGCTAATTGTGTGAACAAGTTGTTTTCATCATTTTACAACAAGTATAATACAATTGTAAATAAATACACCCCAATGAAAAAATTATCTAATCGCAAAGCAAAGCAGCTATCTAAACCCTGGACAACTAGCGGAATCAGGGCGGCGATTAAGGTAAAAAATAAATTATATGCTTCTGGAGACGAAGTCAGGTA
>BLFK01000118.1:526925-529425 GCA_014634185.1 Astreopora myriophthalma | reverse complement strand
TCACCAACTGATGTCAACAACTACAGAACTATATCCCTTCTCAGTATTCCAGGAAAGATCCTAGAAGATGTTGTTTGTGACACCTTAAACAGCCACCTGGAAACACATGGCTTTTTAAGTCCCAGGCAGTGGGGATTTCCAAAGAACTACTCTACAGAGAGCCTGTTACTTCACCTAACAGAAACATGGAGATGTGCCCTGGATAATGGTCTTAAAGTTGGTGTTCTCTTCATAGATTTCCGGAAAGCACTTGATACTGTGAACCATAAAATTTTACTAGAAAAGCTTAAAGCCATTGGTATCTCAAGCAATTTGCTTTCCTGGCTTGCTGACTACATGTCAATGCGTCAACAGTTCGTTCAAATTTCAGGAAACAGGTCAGAGTCCACAATAGTCAGGCTTGGGGTACCCCAAGGGTCAATACTGGGACCCAAGTTGTTCTCAATTTTTGTTAAAGATCTTGCTGAATCAATAACGAGTGGGGAACTGTATTTATTTGCTGATGATACAACTATCTACACTATCGGTGAGAACATTGATGATATCATTCATACGCTACAATCTACAATATCACCTGGTGCTTATCAAACAGACTTGTAGCCCATGATTCTAAATCAGAAGCCATGATTACCTCCAACCAGACCTTTACTGGGCCTTTGCCACGCCTATGATATGGTGATAGTACCATTGAATATAAAGCTTCAAGTAAATGCCTTGGATTAACCATCGATAGCAGGGTTTCATGGCAAGAACATACTAAGAATGTTTGTGACTCCCTCAGCAATAAAGTCGCTGTCTTGAAACTGATTAAGTTCTTGCCAAAGACAGTCCTGCAAACCGTTTATTATAGGACAATTGTACCAAGTGTTTTGTACCGTATTGTCGTGTGGGGCTCGTGTTCTCAATCTTTGTTGGATGATATTGACCGCATCCATCTGAGAGCAACTAAAATTATCCATGGCTTACACTGAGAAACCCACAGTTCTGATGTCAGAAGCACAGCTCTCTGGAACCCAATAATTTCATTTTATATCAAGAGACTATTAGTCATTAGTGTTAATATTTACAATGAAACCACCATTGATCCTCTGAGAGACTTGATGGTTAAACCTGAGACTAAATATAATTTTAGGAAGACTGCAAATATTGAGGTTCCCAGGCCAAGGGTTGAGATTGGCAGATCATCTTTTAAGCACAGAGCTGCCCTGTGTTGGAACCTCCTCCCTAATTCCTTTGAAAACTCTACTAGTCTAAGTTATTTTAAGAGGTTGATTAGGGAAAACAGGGACTTTCTAAAAACTATAAGTTTTGAGAAAGCTTCCTGTAGCATTTCTGTTAGGCCAGTGGACTTTAAATAGTTTTAGATTATTTTCAGTTCTACATGTAATACTACTGCAGAGGCCAATCTCATTGTTTGACTTATGTTAGAAATTCTCATATTATCTCAGTAAGTAATTAATACATTTTAGCTTAGATGTAGTTAGTGCAGGTCCACATCAGGTCTTGCCTATTTTGTAACCTGCTCAAATAAACCATGTATGAATGAATGTATGTATGTATTGATGTTAGAATTGCTAAAAACTTTAGCATCATGTACACTTCCGGGCCATCTACAATCAACATCTTTGAATCTCCCTTGATAATCACAAATACCCTGTACATTAAGGGTATACTTCATTTTATAGGAGAAGTATTCATGCAAATTTTCCAATGGCTGTTGGACGGTAATATGCGTTCCATCGACACACCCAAATGCTTGTGGAAACCATGTTGCGTGACTCAAACTTAACAATCAGTTCTCTCATTTCATCCACAGTCCTTGGTAGCTTGATATACTTTGGGCCTAGATACGTGGTTACAGCATGGCAAACATCATGAACAATAATTGAAACCGTACTTTTTGCAATGCCAAATGTATTTGGCGTCATCCTTATTGAACCCGTATCCTTTAAGAAATAAAATGCTAAGGCCAATTTTTTCTCTGCAGGGAGAGCCGTTTGATTAGGCAACCTTGGATCAGGTGAAATGAAAGGTCTCTGTTCCTCAACAAGTTTCATAAAAACCTCTCTAGACATACGAAGGTTATATTTCCATTCATCTTCGGGAAGATGCCCTTGCCAAAGGTGAATCCACCATCTGTCAGTACGACCTGGTTTCTTCTAAGATGAACGAGGCTTCCTCTGTCCTCAGCACTTTTGTCTCCCCCTACTATGAAATGCATTTTCTCTTAAAGCCATTTGGGCCATTAGGAATTTTTGCTGTCTCTGAAGCTGAAATTATCTCAATGATAATGCACCAGACTATTTAAGAGAAAAACTCCAGTACAGACAGTACTCCAGATCATTAAGATCTGTTTTGAATATGTTATTAAAAGAAACTAGATCATATAAAAAAACTTATGGGGATAGAGCATTTTCGAATATGGCCCCAAGACTTTGGAACAGCTTACCACATGACTTACATAACCTTAGCACTGTTGAAAACTTTAAGAAAAGACGGA